>JASFAX010001539.1:0-50225 GCA_030737875.1 Allium sativum
TCGAGCGGTTGCACACCAAGTGGGGTGTGAACACGCTAGCGCTACTCAGTTGCACTGGACGGACAGCCAATCTAGGTGATACTTTTCTAAACTCTACAGGGGCTGATGCTTGCTTGTAAAATATATAGAAATTGCTTGTAAAAATCTTCTGCAGGTGCCATGGCTTGCTTGTAAAATTTTATTTCTGCAATTTTCTATGACTGTTCTGTGATTGATTATTCTGCTTGTTGATGTGTGGTTGGAAATTTTAAAATGAACGTGGGATTAAATTGAAAAGTTTGGCTTTGAAATAAATTATCTTTGAAATTGAATCGAAGATTCCCCAAAAGCTCATAGGACAAAATATTCATTAAATTGACAATTAGGATTGATACTCTCTGAGGTGTCTAAGGAACGGTAGGATCTCGAACTCAAACAGGTTCTTAAACCTTCAGTTGTGTTTCTACAGTGATTCGTGGCACACTGATAACCTCTGTCCGAACCTGGCCTAGACTTGTATTCATATAATCCGAAGTTGTTAATTTTAACATATTTTTTTTAAAGAGCTTTCTTGAAAATGTCTCAATTCCCTTATTCCTACGGATTTTATGATAGTTGTTAAAATCAATATAATCCATATAATTTTACACCAAATTCATATGGATATTTTAATAACAACTATTATACAAACAATTTGGATTTTACAACACCAACTTCTCAAAATTTTCAAAATAATCTTAATTGTACACCACCAAATTTTCAAAATGATGATCAACCCTCAAGTCTTGAAATAAGTGTTCAAGCTCTACGTGAAGAAAGTCAAAGATTTAATGAATCAAGTCAAAGATTAATTGAATTAATGTGCAACAATTCAAGTCAAGGTTTTCGAAATAATAAAAATTTGAATTCACTTCCAAATTCAAATGATTTTTATTATAACCCTTGACAATTAAATTTCGAACTCCAAAATGAATTTCAAATTCAAAATGGGAATGTAAATAACTTTTCAAACGGTTTTGGCAATGGGAATAATTTCATTGATGGTGCGATTAACGATCCTTGTTCTCAACAATATCAAATTGAAACTTCTCAGGTTTATAACTATAACTTTGATTTTGTTGAGCAAATGAACGAAATTCATGATAATCACATGAATTTTTTGCTTTAAGACTACTTGAATTTTCGTGAAAAACAAAATAATCAAAACCCAATGTGTGGCGATTTGAACGATAATCCACTTTTGCCCACAAATGATGATTTTCAACTAACAACTTTTGAAATTGATGAAAATTTTAATGAAGTTGTTGAAAGCTCTATAATTGATTTGAATTTAAATTCTCTTGAAAATGAAGATATCAATCTTCAATTTGATCTTCCTCTCTCAAATTCTGAAAATTTTGTAAATTTAGCAACTTTAGATTGTCAACTTGAAAGAAAAGACGAAGTTGGTAACAACTGTTTAGGTGAGGACGACTTTGATGAGCGTAAACTTCTTGAACTGATTGACGATAATGTTGCTTGGTCTAAAATTGAAAATGAAACTTTTCAAAACTTTGAAATTCTTGATGGTGAAAACAACGAAACTGCTGAATGTGATCTTAAACACAATGGCATTTTTTCTGAAACTGTTGAAACTCCTTGCAACTTAATTGTTTCAACTGATCCTCACTGTGATCACTCGTTTTTCACTGATAAATTTCTACAGTATATGAACTCCTTTTGGAATAACACTGTTTTTGAGAAAACACGATTTCGAAATTTGCTGAAAATTCATTCGTTTGGTTTTAACTTTAGGTTTACGAATGAACCTTTAGTCAACAACATTTCAACCATCAAAACAAAACTGAACATTATTTCTCAAAACAAGTGCGGGGGTGAGAACGATGCACACGTCACATCATCTGAACAAGTCAAACTTTGTTTTTGGAACTTTTTCTGAACCCCGGCTCACTGACTTCTCTTTGGTTGCTATAGAAATTCAGTTCGATTTTCGGATCAATTGTAAGCTCAAAATTTTAAAATTAGCAACTCAAACTTTTGAAAAAACAAAATTTGTTTTTCCAAATCTGAAATGTAATATAAGTTCCTTTATGATTTAATTTTCTGTGCTTACGCTGTGTCTCATAATCTTAATGAGGCTGATCCATTGGTCCATCATGGACCGGTTCATCTATTCGATGATTGCATATTTTCTGCACACACACTTGGTAAGTCGCACTAACCCTCTTTTGCATATGTAAATATTTATCTTCCGTTCATTCATTGTGTCATGCATCGACTGTGGGGACACAGTCGAAATCAAGTGGGGAGGGGGGAGAGAGTCTCATTTTCATTCTGTTTTGCATAGTTTAAGTTTGTAATTTTTCCCCTTCCTCTTTTTGCATTTTTTAAAACTTTTTTAAAAAAAATTGCACTTTTATTTACTTTTGAATAAGACATGATGGAGTTATTAACATATAATTTTGGTTGTTCAATTATATTGTTTGGAAATTTAGTTCTCTTTGCGGATAACGAAAGGAAAGTTGGAATTATGAGCAAATTTGTTGTAACTGGTATATTGGGAGATTCATGGGTGATGAGTATGAAATGTTTTCTGAATTGTAATCCGATTAAATGAATGGTTGATTTAGACTACTTGCAATAACATTTTACATCGTTTAAGTGAAGTTGTGCTAAGATATTCTCGCTTAACTCTCTCTCTTATGTAAAAAAAAGAATGTATATATATAACAATAATCCAAGGGTACCCAACATTGCTAGTACATCTCGCGTTGGTGTGCAAACCCACCAAGCTCTTTTCGACACCTTGTTGACAATGTCAGCGTCGGTATATCTTGGTCTCATTTTATGAGTTGGACACCTAAGGATTACTGACATCTTGTTGACAAAGTCAGCGTTGGTCTGCACAATCCGCTAAGCTCTGTCCCAAACTCTCACGGGTGGTGTACCTTGGTCTTTTCGGTTAGGTGTTTGTAAATATTAATAATGTAAATATTTTGTAATAAAGAGAGAGTAAACACTTGAAATCCAAGCACACTCTTCACTTATTCGACCTAACTTGTTAAGAAAAAGGAAGTCGAGATGCCGTTTTACGATTGTTGATATCAATTATAGAATTCATTTCATATTTGCACTATGTTTCTACCAAAATACCTGGCCAATCTGGAGGAGTTTGTGACGATAACATGACTTTTGTTTGATGTTTTGATTAGTAACGGACTCAAATTTCATAGTGATGACCCAAATTTGTGTTAACTCATTCGTGTAATATTGAAAAGTAAATTATCCATTTGTAAATATTCCTTTAAAAACTTGCATTCGTCTTATAAATATTTTCAAATCTTGCATTTTGAAAATATTTTTTTGCATTTAATATTTGGATTTTGTGGGTAGTATCCGTTGAAAACCCTCACGAGACAACACTCGTCCTACTAGGGATACCTAGGGGTTTAACGGCTTGTTGCATACGCTAAATGCAATCGTGTTTCCTACGAAAGTGTGACATATCTTAGTTTAGTTTATTCGAGGACGAATAAAAAGATAAGTGTGGGGGTATTTGATATACACGTAAATGTGTATATTTTATCTGCTTATTTATCCTATTTTATATTTAAAATAATTAATATTGTGTATTTATAGTTGTGTTTTCAGGTTATTTATGATGAATGGATTAATGTGCTTAATTGTTGAAAAGCTTGAAGAATTGATGTATGAAGAGTGTTGATTTTGAGAGTTAGATTAAAGCTTGAAGAAATATTGTTGTTCAACCACCTTCTGCCGCATATTTTAATGATCCAATGCCTTTTCATAAAGATAGCTTGTTGCAGATGTTTTGGAGTTCCTATTCATGCTCAAAACAATTGAAATTGATGTCATTTGATGCCCGCAAGCTATGCCATTTGCAAATCCATTCACAATGCGTTCACATTGGCTCACTTACCAGGCCTCTTACTCTACAACTGCGTTCACACTGGCTTATGTGTTGTTTGGGCTAAATATTTAGTCCTACATTGTGTAAATAGCCAAGTAGTCTTTGTCATATCAACTATAAATACACTGTATCTCCTTCATTTGAAAATACACTTAGTTTTATTCTGTAATTCTCTTCTTCTCCCTTTCTATTTACTTTTTATTGTATTTTATTTATGTTGTATATATTATATTTCTCTTCTTCTTTAGCTATGTCTAGCTAATCTCCTTTAATTAGGGGTGACGACGATGGATTAGATTCAATATGAATCACATAGCCAAAGAGATTAGAACTTCATGTATGTAGATCTAGATCTGAACCAAGGGTTGGATTTGAACCTTCATACTCTGTGTCGTTTAAGAGCTATGCTCCTTCACATGGTATATTCGAGTTCGATCTAACGTTTATCAGATTTAGATCTAATATTAGGGTTTTAGAAATAAATTAGTGAATCTTTCCTGATAGCCTATGGTTGTTTAAGAGCTTAGCTCCTGCATAGGCTTACTTGTTGTCATTCACATATTTGTTTCTAGAAACCTAATTATCGTTGATTCATGTTTGTGACAGAAATACGAATTAGATCTGATTAATCTGTTTGGCTATTGATGAATTTTAATCTAATTTATGTCATCGCTCCTTAATTGCTTTCTTTAATTATATAAATCTCTCTTTTTATTTAATTGTTGTTATTTTCTGTGTTTTCAATCAACCAAAATCCTGGAATAACTTGATTGGATTTATTAGTGAAAATAATTTGGTCCCAGTGTTCGACACCCTTTACAACAACCCTTGTTGTTTAGGAAAGCCGAACGGATTTTACAGTTGTTTACAATTGTTTAATTTGTTCGCAAACAATGACTGAGTCCTAGTTTCACCAATGTTCCTTTTAGTTTCTCAAAACATACCCGAGGCGCCTGTTTCAACCCGTACAAGGCTATATTCAGCTTACACACCATCTGATGATTTTTATTGTCTTCAAACCTTTTTGGTTGCTCCATATACACATCTTCCTCCAATTCTCCATTCAAGAAAGCATTATGAACATCCAATTGTTTCACTAACCATCCATTATGTAGTGCAATGGTAAGAATTACTCTAATTGTAGTAGGCTTTACCACCGGTGAGAACGTCTCCTTGAAATCAAACCCTGGTTGTCGTGTGAAACCTTTCGCTACAAGTCGAGCTTTATACTTATCTATAGTTCCATCTGCATTGTGCTTGAGTCTATACGTCCACTTACATCATACCACTGTTTTGTTCTTGGACAGGGACACTAAGGTCCATATACCATTATTCATCAACGCTTTATACTCCTCTTCCATAGAATTCCTCCATTTACTGCATCTTATAGCTTGTTCAAAGTTCGCTGGTTCTTCATATACACATTGAATCGTGTATACTTTGGGTTTGAAAATACCATGTTTCGCTCTTGTCATCATGGGGTGTCCTTGAGGCCGATCTCCTATTGGAGTTTGACTTCTATTGGATGTAGATATACTGTCTGCATTGCCTGAATCTTCATTAGTTGTTTCATTTTGCTGCTGCATAAGGTCATAGTTTGTACTGTTACTTGTTTCCCCAGTTTGAGTGCCCATTGAATCATGACTTCCTACTGCATCTTCTTCAGTAATATCAATATCATGCTGTTCTTCGGTCCTGCTACACATTGATATAGGTAGCGACATTTTTTGTGCATTGATAACTTTCTTGGTATTCTTTATTACCATATTGGCAAATGGAAAAACTCTTTCATTAAAAGTGACATGTCTTGACATAACAATCTTGCCTTCACTTGTTAAGCACTTGTATCCTTTTTGCTTTGTTCCGTATCCAAAAAATGTGCACGGGGAAGATCTGAAATCCAATTTATAAGATTTGTATTGTCTCAAAAATGGAAAGCATAAGCACTCAAATACCTTCAATCTTTCATATTTAGGTTTACTACCATACATAGCTTCATATGGGCTAGTATTTTCCAGCACTTTGTTCGTTAAATGGTTGATCAAATACAAAGTTGTTGAAAATGCTTCAGGCCAGAACTTTAGAGGCAATGAGCTTTGTGCTAATAGAGTTAAACCCACCTCCACTATATGTCTATGCTTTCTTTCCACCATGCCATTCTGCTGCGACGTATAAGGACATGTACACCTGTATATTATCCCTTATTGTTGTAGAATTTTGTTAATGGCTTGAACTCACATCCACCATCGGTTTGGAAGATTTTCAGTTTCCTATCAAACTGTCTTTCCACCTGTGTAATAAACCGTCTTACTGCTTCACCTGTTTCTGATTTCAATTTTAGAAAATAGATCCATGTAAACCTTGTATATGCATCTACAAAAGCAACATAATATTTATACCCGTAATCTGAGTTCAGAGGTGCAGGACCCTAAAGGTCACACTCAACTAATTCCAACGGATTATAGTATACCGTTTCAGAGTGTTTGAAAGGTAATTGATGACTCTTGCCCAATTGACATTAACTACATACATTAGGCGTTACACATTTCAAATGTAATAGATTTTCTTTATTCAATATTACCTTCATTACACTTTCATTAGGATGACCAAGCTTTTTGTGCCATATATCGTATTCATCATTTACATCACCGTTAACTACATTGTAACATACCACCTTTTCTTCAACATTTCCATCAGTTTTAACATTGAACTTGTACAATCCATTATGTAGCTTCCCCTGTAATACAGTTTTCTTGCTCAGATTATCTTTGACCAAACATATATTGGAATGGAATTCAAAGAAGACATCGTTATCATTCGCAAATTTTGACACACTGATCAAGTTCTTTTTAATCTGAGGTACTCGAAATAAATTTCTTAGCAACAAAGTTCGATTTCTATTTCCAGTGGTGAACTGAGCATGACCGACATGAGTAATATTAACTAGTGCATCATTACCCATATGAATTAAATTTTTACCTCTATATGCAGTTCCTCCAAGACTCAGGTTCTGCAAGTCGCTAGTCACATGGTGTGTTGCACCCGAATCAGGAAACCACTCTTCGTCTTGAATGCCCGAGTTCTTGGCCAAAGTGTCTTGATGCTTAGCTTGAGAGATTTGATTTCTTGGATTATACCTAGTGCTTCCTTGTACCTGACTCAAGTTAATGTTGTATGGATAGGATTTTGCAGTAGCATGATTTGGAGAGATCTATTGATTGCTTGTATGGCTGGAATCAAATCTGAAGTAGCACCTTATCGCTGTATGGCCGAATTTCTAGCAAATCTGACATTTCGGTCGATTATTGGTGAACCTACCTCTTCCTCTACCATAAGTACCTCTTCTTCCATACATTTGACTTCCCTTGCCAGTTTGAGGTTCCTGACAGTTGCTTGGAGAATCAGATCTGAGATTATACTGCTGAGCTTTTGCATTACCAGCATATTTAATAGAGAACTCTTGCACTGCACTGCTTTTCTGCTCAAGTCTTCCTTCATGACCAAGTAAAACTGAACTAACATACTGCACTGATGGAGTTGTTTCTCTTGAAGTTATAACTGCTACCACTGATTCAAATTCATCACCCAAGCCATTCAAAATAATGAGAACATGTTCAGTTTCACTTACTTTGTGTCCTGATGGTTCCAGTAGATCGCAGAGATTCTTGATTTGATTTAGGTACTCTCTGACATTTGAACCTTCTTTCTTGATATTCAGCATCTGCCTCTTATAGCTCATTATCCTTGCTGCCGCTTGAGAGTTAAAACTCTAATGTATTGCATTCCACACTTCTAGAGATGTTTTGCATCCTATGACTTAGGTTAATAGATTGGGACTTATTGAAGATAGTAACCATGAGCACAACAAGCTATCCTGCCGTTGATATACAGTATACTCAACATTAGCGGTCAACAAACCATCCTGTCCAGTGATAAATTGTTGTGGTATTACAATTGTCTCATCTATAAATTTCTGCAAACCATACCCTCTAATGGCTGTACCAATCTGAAATTTCCATAGCAAAAAATTATTCTCATCTAGAGTTACTGTGATTAATTACGTCTGTGGATTTGTAATGGATTTCTATGCCTCCTCGAGTGACTTTGAAGTAATAGTTGTTTAGTGGTATGATTGGAGTCAAATCTGGATCGCAAATCGTCACTATTCACCATGATTTAATTGGAAGGATTTGATTCAATGAATAATCGATCAATTAATTTGAAAAAATTGAAGAAAAGAGGCGTGGATGAATTCAGATCTAGATTTGTAATTATCGTTTGATTCAATGCTCTGATACCATGAAAACATTTAGACTTGTTTACAAAAAGCAGAAAAGTGAATTCGTCAGATCCAATAGACTGGCAGCCCGTGCTTATTTACAAGTGCACGTGCTTACATTATTAGCTACATAAGAAACAATAAAGACTAACCGAAAGTAAATGACAGACTATTATATATGAAATATAAGTATCAGTAACATAGTTTAAGTTTTTCAGTTTAACATCCAAATTTTGAAAGGAAAAAAAATTACTCAACCAATTGACGGTTACGCATTGGTGATTATAACATAAGATTTATATTTATAATTTGATTGTAATTCTCATGCATAATCAAATAAGCATGGAGGATTTTAATAAACTTTTACCAGTTCAGATACCCAATTATCCAAAACCTTTAAATTCTCCTATAGAATTAATTTGAGAAAACACTTTGTTTCAATAAGAAGTACTACAACTCCCATGTTGAACTCATATTCAATAGACTTAATGAAGAAGCTATGAAAAATTGAAACACAATGTTACAAAATATTGTATACTTACATAAGACAAAGACAAAACAAAATTACAATCAAACAAAGAAAAGCACCGTGGGAGATTCATGGTAAATTATGCATGTATTTAAAGTGCACAGGCACACATTGGAATTACTATGCACAGAATGAATTATTATATCAAGAAGTGTCTAAATGAAAGTGCATGCATAAAATCAAGCAACATGCTAGCATTTACTCAACGTTGAGTTTCTATCAACATTTCCAAAGTGTATTATCTGAAGGACATGTATCAGGCATGCAAGATCAGCATTTTGCATTTTCTTAAGGACATGCTAGCATCGATTACAAGTTGATTTTCTACCAACATTACTTCAACCATATTTTCTGATGGACATGAATACAAGATCAACACAGATGTGTGGTGGATTACGCTTAAGTCTTCTATAAACATGAAGCAAAGAAAGCAGATGGAGTGCCGGAGAATTAAAATATAATAATATATCTCCAACAGTTCATCACAATTCAAAGCTAATCGATTGTGCCTATTTCAAATACAGATCCTAATTTTGGATGTTTATGATTCTTATTGTTGAACTGGGTGAAATCAATGGTTTTGTTTCGTCGATTGCTTGATAGCATACCCCAAAACTTAATCTACATTGATACGTATCGAAATACAAAAATAGATGTCCTCCAACTTTCAATTCAACAACTAAAACCTTTCTACTTTGCTCTAACTGCCGGTTATTTCCAGTCCTTAATTTTGTTCCCATACCTTATATCTAAAGCTAATCTGAATTCCTTTATATCATTGGAAAAGACGGCAACAACTTTTGGTAGTTAATTAGCAATGATGCCCTTATTTTTACATAAAAGAGAAAGGAAGCAAAGAACCGAGAAATATTGGAAAAGCTCATCACTTTGAGGCAAAAATATGCCCATAACTGAACCCAACGACTATATTGAAGTACGACTATTAAGGAAAATCAAAGAAGATAAAAAAGACGACAAAAGAAATCTGGCAATAACAACAATGAGGTAAATAGAAAACTTCTTTATTGGACCTCATTGTCGCATAACTTCTAATGTAATCAGTAAACAATAAATATCCCTCACTATAAAATAGAAGAGGTAACTAGATTTTATATCTTATGAATCCTCTACGAAAGAAAAAACTGTACGGGCTAGACATACGCTGAGCATTATTTAACTGGAATCAGGCACCTAACTGACATTACTCTAAATGATAAAACAACTTATTTTGTTTTCCCGTCTCCACCAAATGAGCTTTATTCTGATATATGTGTCACGGGTTACACGAGTGGATGCCCAAACAAATTACTTAACCCTTTTTATGCTAGTGCATCAAAAATATATAATTCCTAGATAGCTAAATTGAGGAATTCCATCACACATGTCTATTGTCTTCCACAAACTCAACTAAATTAAGGACATTTATATAATCCTATGTTTAAATACAAGTACCTGAAATCACAGCTGGTTGAAGGAGACTGCTTAAAAGGGAAGCGATAGCTAGGGCAGGGATTGTTGAAGCAGCGACAAAGTGAGGTGAGGAGACGGGAGGCTGTCACAATTTAGGGAACCTAGACAATCACAATTGTCAGTAAGAAATTGAAGCAGCCGAAGATCGAAGAAATTTGGTTAAATTTTTTAAGGGTTTTTCATAGTATTTAGAAGCTGAAAGAAACATAAAACCACGATTTTTCAAGAGAGGAAGAATCGGAAGAGACGAAGATGTAAGAAATTTTGCGAACATAATTGGCTTCAGATAGTTTGATTTTAGCTCTCTTACAACAGATAAACCTCCCTAACGGTCGGTTTGATAATTCAAGTAAATTAAGTCTTCTCGTACGCATTCCTTTTGTATGTGTGTGTATGTTATTCTCATGCATTTATTTAGAATCTATACGACATTAATTATCAGCCTTTAAAATGCAATAACTTTCTATAAATATTAGACTATTTTCACCTTATACATTGCAATTAGAAAATACAGTATATTATTATGCTGCAAATTTTATCACATTGTTACTAAAGTGCAGTTAATATAGCTGTATTTTAATGATGCAGAATTTAAGTGCATTTTTAGCAATGTAGTTAAAATCAACACCAACTAAATGCGATTTTCAACTACATTATTCAAATGCAGTTAAAAACTGCTAGTTGAATTTTTTTTTTCCATAACATGATTAATACTCCACTCAAGCAAGTCACTCTTTTTTATATCTCTTGGGATCGAATTCAAAATCTTTAAAACTTTTATCTAAAACGCCACAAATAACCACTTGTGCTAGAGATTCTTAACATTAGAACTATGATTTTCAAATTTTTATCTTTTTTATGAACAACTGATATCATTGAAAAGTTTGTTAAATTTGCTATTTAATATTCAGAATGATTCTTAAGTTTAGTTAATCTAGAAAAGTTTATCACATTTTAAAATTGAAAACAAGTTAGTAACAAATGCTAATAATTGTTATTGTAATGTTGGATAAGTATAGATATACTTTATATAACTAATGATCGAGCGTCTGGTTTATAATTTAATCATAAAATTAGAGAACCAAGTTTTTTTTTTTTTTTTGAAACAAACGATTAAAATTTTATTTTGAAAAGACAAAAAAATTGGAAACTCTTTCAAAAATGCTAGATCAACCGAGAATAATTACGTCGTTTGCTGCGGATATGAAACAGACCGTTGGATCATTCACCCCTTCGTGAATTACTGCCGTCCAATATCTGATTCCCCATTTTTGACCATATTTTCCCCGGTTGATCTAACACTGTCCAAACTCTTTTGGTAACTAATAATGATAAAATCCTGAAAACGATAACATGCTGAAGATCAGTCGCGTTACCAATTGTATCTGCATTTTGTATTGCAATAGATTTATCCATATTTTATTTCACTAATAATAATCTTTTTTTTTTTTTTTTTTTCCTTCTAATAGAAAAGAGGAAAAGAACCATATTTATAAAGATTTGAAAGATTTTGACGAACTTATCGCCAACAGGCGCAAACTCCATTAACAAACATATGTCTACATAGTAGGACAGTTACAACAGAAATTCTTCAATATCTGTATCAGACATGCTCAATGCTTTGAAGCAAGTCGGAGAATAACTTAATTACGGGCACAGTGTTTATGCAAGGTTTACATCAGTTAAAGTTTTATGCATCGTGTCCCAGAAGTGAAGCAGTCGATTAACAAAATAGTGAAAAAACTCAAAAAATGAAGAAACGCAGAACTGAGATCACCTTTTCCGATCAACTTAAAAGCGTTTCCAAGTACTTGCCATGACTGAACAGAGATCTAACACAAGAAAATCACATTTCAACTTCTGACGCAGATTCAATAACCATGTAATTTTTCTATGGCACCAATAAAATTTATTTGGTTTGACAAATAAAATCATACTCATACAAACGTCTACATGATGACAGAAACTAAACAGATCATTTATGATCAAGGCCAAATCAAGTCCGCAGAAAACTTTGCATCAACCACGACGTCGTCCTCTACCATATTCTCATCCTTAGAAACTCTTACATTGTTCTTCCTTGGCTCGTGGTTCAGTGACTTGATCAGTCCCTTCTTCTTGTAATCGCTCTGAAGGTCGTCCAGATTTTGTAGTTTTGCATGATCAGGATGTAGGAGCTCGGAAAAGAGAAGAACAAGAGAGGCCATTAGAATATGTTTGATGAGATATTCTTTCTTTGTTTTTGTAGTTTAAGCTTTGTTTGTTTTGAAGTGGAAGCAAGCACATGGTTTTGGTTATGTTTGTATTGCTTAGCCTGAAGCATATAGGTATGGAGGCACCTGATTTGTTTAACTTCTTTGTGCTTGGTGACGAGTAAACAGTTTCTTAACCCCTGAAATGAGACGTCAACATCTCGAAATACCTTCAAAATCAATTATCATAATCGACTGTTTTATGCTGGGTCGCTCTTGGCTATGTTTTTGGTTTTATTACTAAATCACACATAGCTGACTGCATGGACATCTTATTATATATAAATATATAATTGACTTAAAAACACAATTGTTTGTTTGATCACGATATTTTGAAAATGCACTTTCATGTAAACGAAAGTCGGTCGGAAGTTCGAAACAGCATGAACAAAAACAAAAATTAAAATATATTTTCAAATAGAAAATTTTAAATATAAACGAAATTAAAACACCATTTCAATAAAAACTTACACTTTTATGTTCTTAGCTATTTTTATTGAACCGCACGTAAGTTACAAATTTAATAATTTAATAAAGGATTTTATATGCAGATGCATATCACACATGCTAGAAAATTCCGTTTAATATAGAATGGCGTTAATCTATCACCTCATCCGTTTTCGTCTCAAATGCCGAATTATCCTAATTTCTAGTTTAAAACTTTGATTTGCCGTCTTCAAACATCTATTCAACACTTTCCTTGCAAGAATTTCTCGAAATCATTAACGGCAACCATTTCCTTTTCTATTTTTCCATTTCTAAATATGACAACAACATTTCCCCTCTTGAATTTTCTACATCTTTCCTGTTATAGATTTTCTTTGGAAAGTTCAAGAATAGATAAAGTGTAGACCGAAGTCACTTCTTCTCTTGCACTTGTTTCCAAGAGTATGTTGCTAATCAAACAATAAACTTATTGCTTAAGTTTATTATTATTATTCTTATTTTACATTTATATATGTATGATAAAATGCCTTTTATATAACTGCCCCCGATATAATATGCTGTAGACCAAACTCATCTGTAGTTCATTTCAATTGGAATGTTGATTCAATAATTTATGAAGCTGCATTTCTCATGGACAGAATGCTATACTTCAATAGAGTCCATCAAACTCGTCAACACAGTTTTTTCTTTTATCTCTTTCTCTTATGTTTCTAACATCAGCTCCCATTATTCTGTTGGGTAAACTTTAAATGGTAGTGGGAAATGATAAAAAAATGAAGAGTCATGTGTCTTTTATGAGTCAAAAGTCATGTTAATTAATGATGTGTCTGTTCGTCAAGAGTCATGTCTGTTTATCAAGTGTCATGTCCGTTCGTCAAGAGTCATGTCTATTCGTGAAAAGTCGTGTCTATTTACGAAGGGTCGTGTCTATTGATGAAATGGTGTCTATTGAGTTGTAAGGTCATGTAGACCACTATATAAATAGGGGTGGTCATTTTGTATGTGAAGTGAGAGAACTAAGAGAGGAAAAGAAGAAAAAAAGAAAAAAGTGAAAGAGGAAAAATATTTAATAAAAAGAAAAAGAAAATTTGTTGTGTATCCTCCTCCTCCTCATCCATAGTAATTCCTCTTCTTCTCAGTTTCTTCAAATTGGTATCAGAGCTAGGTCGAAATAATGGGATTTCTATTCTTTATACCATTCGTTCTCACAAAGGAAAATTATGAAAGATGGAGTAACAGAAAGAAAGAAGAGTTGATCTCCAAAGGGTTATGGGAGATTGTTGAGAGTGGCTATGAGTGGCCAAAAGACGTTAAGAACATGACGGAGAAAGAGAGTGAGATATTCACAAGCTTGAGAAGGAAAGATCTTCAAGCTTTTATGGTGCTGAGTGAGAACGTCGATAAAGAAGCATGGTATCATATTAATGGAGAGAAAACCGCGAAAGATTCGTGGGAATTATTGAAAGAGGTGTATGGAAAGGATGAAACAAAAATAAAAGAAGAAGATGATGAAGAGGAAGTCAAAGAATCTGAAGTAGAAGAGAAGAAAAAAGTAGAGGACGAGGTGGTCAAAGAAAAAGTGGAAGAAGTGGAAGAAAATTTTGAAGATGACGAAAAGAGGACGAGATTGAGGAGGCACTAATGAAAGTGAAGAAGAAGAGAGCCTTGATGAGGAAGCAAAACAAGGATTATCTGAGTTAGCGGACTCGGTGATGGTCCAATCTCCAAAGGCAAAATCAGATGAGAGCATCGTAGACCAAGAGAAGAACAAAGTTGAAAAAGTCACTGAGGAGGTAAAAGAAAGCAACAAACAAAAGATTATGGAAGTTTCCGGTGAAGTGAAAAGCAAGATGGAGAAAATAAGAAAGAAAATAAATAATATGAGACAAAAAGAAAAATGGGATGCTGCCAATTTATTCAAGTCAATTTTGGCTAAAGGGCAGCTGAGGTGCATTGGTGCAACCATATTGGAAGAGAACATGGAGTACGTTGAAAAGGATGCTGCTAAGGAGGAGACGCCTCCGTATGCTTATTTGGACTGTGACGTCTACAAACCCCCTTAAAGGAATAAAGCATTTAAAGTTTACGGGGGAGTTTTGTTGGGTAAACTTTAAATGGTAGTGGGAAATGATAAAAAAATGAAGAGTCATGTGTCTTTTATGAGTCAAAAGTCATGTTAATTAATGATGTGTCCGTTCGTCAAGAGTCATGTCTGTTTGTCAAGTGTCATGTCCGTTCGTCAAGAGTTGTGTCTATTCGTGAAAAGTCGTGTCTATTTACGAAGGGTCATGTCTATTGATGAAATGGTGTCTATTGAGTTGTAAGGTCATGTAGACCACTATATAAATAGGGGTGGTCATTTTGTATGTGAAGTGAGAAAACTAAGAGAAGAACTAAGTGAGGAAAAAAAGAAAAAAGTGAAAGAGGAAAAATATTTAATAAAAAAAAAAGAAAATTTGTTGTGTATCTTCCTCCTCCTCATCCATAGTAATTCCTCTTCTTCTCAGTTTCTTCATATTCTTCCTCCACGTTGTTACTTCCTCACTATTCTCACCACCCTTCACATCCTACAAACCACTATTTCATCACGGCCTCCCCTCCACCCAACCGCCACCTAGTTTGCCTCCAGCCAAAACTTCCAAGACCCATCAACAACTCCCTCTGCTAGCACAAAAAAAAGGAAAAACGAAGAAGCTCACCAATCCTGCACTCGCCATCCTAGGCCAGCCTACAAACAGCATCAGCGTCGTTATAACTGCCAGCCCTCACATCAGACCCTGAGAAGCCACACAACAAGCCTTACCACGCTTACTACATATAACAGCTCCCGCCGCAACCAACACTTCACCTTACCAAAAAAAAACAGCATATCCATCCATGCAGTGGTCGTCATCAACTGTTCACATTCAGCATTCAGCTCAAAGATGTTGTGGTGTTGGATTCATTTGTCATGCTCATGTCGTATTTATTAGTGCTGGATGGTTTTTTATTACTTATTTTTCCATTTCTAAATTTGACAACAACATTTCCCCTCTTAAATTTTCTACATCTTTCGTGTTATAGATCTTCTTTTGAAAGTTCAAGAATAGATAAAGTGTAGGCCGAAGTCACTGCTTCTCTTGCACTTGTTTCCAAGAGAATGTTGCTAATCAAACAATAAACTTATTGCTTAAGTTTATTACTATTATTCTTATTTTATATTTATATATGTATGATAATTTCTCATATATAATTGCCCTCGATATAGTATGTCGTAGACCAAACTCATCTGTTGTTCATTTCAATTGGAATGTTGATTCAATATTTTATGAAGCTGCATTTCTCATGGACAGAATGCTATACTTCAATACAGCTGCATCTCTTTGTACTCGTTGATCGACATTAGCTGATGCAAAAAACCTCTTACCCAATTAAATAGTTTTTTTCAAACTAACGTGAAGATTAGCAGACTCGACAAAAAAGGTTTGAACCCCAGTTCCAACGTGAAGGCTCGATCTCGACACAATGGAGGGGATTAATAGCAGAAATGTCGATTGAATAGAGTGAATTTAAGGAGAGATGGCGAATCCTAAATGATGAGTTTGTAGAGACGTAGATAGGATAATGCGTTAGGAAGGGGAAAACAAGCTGAAAAGGAGACTTAGAGAAACCTCCCCGACTATTTTACCAAACTACCCTTACTCCTCATCATTCCTCACGGTTTTAAATGTGATTACCCATTATAACAGTAATTTCTGTGATAATATTATCATGGTAATAACCATGACTAATTGCGCTAAAAAAACTGTTGCAAAACAGTTGATTTGGTGTTGTGGTGGTTGCCACTTTTGAAAGTAATACACCTTACTATAGGGCCGACACAGAGTATTTACGGAGTACAGAGCCGATCGTTGGGGGGTAGTAATTAGGGTACATCTAGTCCTGTTTAGGTACCTGTTATTTCTATTTGGGGTAACACCCATTATTTTTGTTTAGGTACCTGTTATTTCTGTTTGGGATAAATTCCATTACTAGAAGTACACCTAAGTCTACCATTTGTGTTCTACTGGGAGCATTCTGTTTTGTTAAGTGATTGAAAAACATTTAATTCAGTATACTAGTATTCGTGCAGAGAAATTATTTGAGAAGCATAGTCTGTCATGTTCATCCTATTTATACCTATTATATACTACAATTATCTCTCATCTAGCTTATTTGCTGTCTTGATACTTTTATTTCTTTATATGCTAAAAGTCACTAGACACGCCAGATTTTATGTCTGACCCGTTGTGTTTCCTTTTCTCTCTCTTCCTTTCCACCTCCAGGTTCTCAGGGTGGGAACACTCAGGCTTGATAAGGACTTTCTCTCCGTTTCTGCTTGGATTTGGATCTTCTTAGATGCATCGCTTTTACTACTTGTCTACTTCGTTGTGGCTATTTTTGGGGACTATGATTTTATATTTCAGTACTCTGATGGTTTTAGTAGAAGGCAGATAATTTAATTTGATGTAATTGGTTTTCAGTATTTCGGACTGATGTTGTAATTGGATTTTTGGACCATGATGTTTTCTATTAGAAAATAAAGTTTTTAATTTCCGTTGTTTTTTTATATATCTGTCTTGTGAAATTCTGTGTCTGTTTACCTATAACGCTTCACGGAACTTAATGCATTCTGATAAAGAGTGACATTAATGGACGTGCGGTGTCACACCTACACATTTGCATTCAATCGTTGATGCTTCCATCCAGCCAAAATAAACACAAATACATAACCAAAACTCAAAATTAAAGTACTTCTCTAGAAACTCAAACACAGAAAGAAATCCAACATTGGGTATTACTATATTATTACAAAATTTGCTATTATGGCTTTAGAAATAATGAACAATTCAAACTGGAAGGTTACGAACATCATAAATTTTAGCGAAAATCATGTAAATAAAAACACATATTGAAAAGGGCAAATCACGTACTTAGCCTTGTTTCTATAAAATATAACATGAATAGACTTGTTTCATAAATAATAACAAAAATAGACCTGTTTTGGTCAGGAGGGTAGACGAAGGCGAGTTTTGGAAACACGCCTTCATTAAAACACAAAGGCGTGTTTCCAAAACTCGCCTTCGTTAATTCCCTGCATACAAAACACCCCAACCCGAGACCATTCTTCCCCTTTTCACTTCAGTTCCCCTTTTCTCTTCTTCATTCCTGTGCGAAAATACAAAAAAAAAACTCAAATTAAAGCCAATTTCGTCCATTTTTTCATCCAATTCATTCATAGAAGACAACAATGGCTAGTACATCCGGCGTTCAACACGAAACTGGTAAACCCTAATTCTCAATTTGCAAATTAGGGCTATTCACGTGTGGAAATCCATGAATTTAGGTTTACTTCGTATGACAATTGGATAGAAATTACTGATAAAAGTGAATGTACTGACTGTATGTGTATATTGAGTATGAGTGGAAGGAGAATGACCCAGGCAGTGTCCAATTTTTATTCAATTCATGAGATATGACCAATAAAAATGTAAATAAAGAGTCCTAGTTGGTGTTGTTGATATAGACAAACCATGGAAAGGGACTGAGAAGGATGTGTGTTCCAGTTAAGCATTATGTTGTAAAAGCTATGTTGACGGAAGTGATAATCCTGCATTTGTGCAGAGTATTTTGAGATGGAGCCCGGACTAGTAGATCCGAGCGTGTTGTATTTGTAGCCACGACACAGGACTTCGAATGCTTATCAGACATAGGTAGCAATTTGTTACTATTTTCATATTTTGATGTTTAGTTTTTTAGTCATCACACACCAATTTTTGTTATCTATTAAATTTGCAGAGTGTCAGTACTGAGTTTGTCATAGACCACTCGTTGCCACTTTCGAAAGTGACGTCCGAGGATCCTCGCGTACTTGTCAAGATACAAAGGGCTGGATTCATGCATATTTTTTGCTTAGGTTACGTCCAGCTAGATCATAGCCTTGTTGGTGCTTTACTGGATAGGTGGAGGCCTGAGACATCCACGTTTCACCTGCCAGTCGGTGAGATGACTATCACCTTGGCAGATGTTGCGGTTTTACTAGGATTGCCTATTGGCGGCGATGTTGTTGCATTCGATGGTGCGGAACATGATTATTTGCAGCTATGTCACGACCTACTAGGGCTGGATCCACCAGCCAATCAAGTAAGGGGTGGCAACATGATTAATATTAGATGGTTCCATAACCAGTTGGCAGATGATATTTCTGCAGATGCCACCCAGATAGAGGTTGAGCAACGGGCTCGTTGCATTTTACTACATATTATATTCTGTAGAATGATGGTCGATCATGCCAAGACCTGTATAGATTTGAGATGGCTACCTTTTTTAGCTGACATCGGGCAGTGCGGTACATATTCGTGGGGTAGTGCAGTGTTAGCCTATGCATATCAGGAACTGTCTAAGGTCGCGCTGCAACAGTATAACTGTGTTGTCGGTTGTCCGACACTACTTCAGGTATGAACCGAATTTCTATAATTTACTATTATACAATGTGATGCATCATTCTCTTGTACAAATAGTATATTTTTGTGTACTTAGCTTTGGTCGTGGACTTATCTTCCCGTCGGAAGATTAGTAGTGACTCCTGATCCCATCGACGCATCGATGCCGCTTGGAGCTAGGTATACTTATTTGATCGTTTATTTTACTAAACAAAACACATACCATTTCCAATATATGAACCTTTTATTATCATGTAACAGGTGGGTAGGAAGAAAGAACACGCGGTATACGCCGCTTCGAGAGTTGGCATTTTACCGCAATGAGCTGGACGTCCTTACAGATGAAAAGGTTTCATGGTATCCGTACACGAATGAGGTACTTGCCCCACTACCAGTCATGTGCAGAGCTCATAGCTACCTTTGGACGGCGAGAGTACCTATGATAGCCTATAGCTTCCCTGCTTGGCACCTTCCCGATAGGGTTATGAGGCAGTTCGGCCTGAGGCAGCATATATCGGATGATGCATCGCCTTACATTGAGGGCTACAGTGCGCAGGACTTTCACCTGCATCATGCTATGTAGGATGACCGCGATAACCTTATAGAGTTCGAGAGGGAGCCACCCATATCCGCGGCGCAGTACATGAGGTGGTACTGGAACATAACACGACGCTACGTCCTTAATCCTATAGTAGATACTGCATTAGCACCGTACGTTCCTAGAGCACCACTAGAGAGGAACGTGGTAAGTTGATGTGTGTACCATTAAATACATTCAGTTTCATTTATTCATTCTATCTAATTTTCTTTTTAATGTGCAGGTTGCTGGTATTAACCATGCGTGGGAGGAGGCGGAAAAGCTTAGAGAGAGGCAGACTGACGACGAGGGACGGACAATGTGCATGAACATACAGAAGATTTTAGACGTGATTTTGTGCAGGAACAAGCTAGATCGGCCGAAACCACCGTCTCCTCCACCTCCTCCTCCTCCTGCAGGTCCTCCTTCTCCTCCTCCTGCAGGTTCTCCTCCAACTTCAGCAGCGCACGACGCGTTGGGGCCCAACAACTCGATTTTGAGCCGTTGGGCAACCGGTCCATAATGGACCGTTATCAAACGGACGCGTCCGTTTGATAACTGGTCCATTATGGACCAAAGAACGGCCCTTAGGAAACCAACCAACTTAGTCGTAGATTTAGAAACCAACGGACTTGAAAACTTTGATTTGTCCATTTTCACATCATCCATTTTCATCTTAAATGCCGAATTTTTCTAATTTCTAGCTGAAAACTTTGATTTGCCCTCTTCAAACATTTATTCAACACTTGCAAGAATTTCTCAAAATCATTAACGGCAACCATTTCCTTTTCTATTTTTTCCATTCCTAAATATGAAAACAATGATTCCCCTCTTGAATTTTCTACATCTTTCATGTTATAGATTTTCTTTTGAAGTTCAAGAAGAGATAAAGTGTAGGCCGAAGTCACTTCTTCTCTTACACTTGTTTCCAAGAGTATGTTGCTAATCAAACAAAAAAATTATTGCTTAAGTTTATTATTATTATTTGTTGAAAATTTTATGAATTATTTAAAATATGAAATAAGTTTATGATGCCTCCTATTTGTGAATAGTCCCACATCATGAGATTATAAGAAAGATGCAAGTATATGTTGGGGCCTTGGGCTCCCAATGCATGCTTTGTTGTGAGGAGGGAGACCATGCATCATGAACACCACACACGCGCGCGCGACCGACTGACCGACTCGACCCGACCCGGCCCGGTTCGGCTCGGGATTGGGCTTGGGCCTTGGGCCTTGGCTATGTGGTGTAGACACTTATATTTTTAGTCCAGAAAACACTGCATTTTTCGAACCAGTTTTTCAATACGGAAAATATTTCTGAGCCTATGAAGCGGTAAACTTTTGACCAAGTATTTCCTCCACTGACCAGTATTTTTGTTTAGCTCTAATCCCGTCTATATATTATCTTCAGTTGTAGACGAGATTGGTACAAAAAAAAAATCTGTTTTCTCTTCCTCCGCCATTAAAAAAATATTCTTCCAGAAATTTTCGAGTGGTTAAATTCGAAACTGCAAATCTGCACTGATTTGTTGTGCAAAGCAAATCAGTTATTCATTTTAGAGAGACTTTTTTATCCTAGAGGCAGGGACGGAAGTACGAACTGGTTTTGCACCACCGACCAGATCGCCGAATCGTCTTCAAGAAAGCGACAAAGTACATGACTCAGCCATTGTTTCCCAACAATTTGAAGACGATTAGAAACAATGGCTTCGACAACAACCATAAATAATGCTGCTTCTTCCTCTGCATTCCAGATCCCATTGGTGACTGCTGCCCCGTTTCGTTTTGAAGGTCTGCACTTCAAATGATGGCGTCAGAAAATGGAGTTCTACCTGACGATAAGGAAGGTGCCTGCTGCTTTGGCCACCGACAAACCGCAGCTGCCAGACAAGCCTGACGGAACTGATGAAGCGCAGATGAGATCCTGGACTTAACAATCACAGCAGTTGTAGACCTGGACTGAACAGGATTATCTGTGCAAGAATTTTATTCTGAACGGATTGACCGATGATCTGTATGATTACTATAACTCAGAGGACAAGACATCAAAGTAGATCTGGGAAACATTGCAGAAGAAATATGATACAGAGGAGGGCAGGGGCAAAGAAGTATGTTGTAAGCCGCTATCTCAAGTACCAGATGACAGACGATAGGTCAGTAGAGATGCAGTCTCATGAGCTGCAGAAAATAGCTCATGAGATCATCTCCGAAGGTATGGTTTTGGCTGAACATTTTCAAATTGTTGTTATTATTGACAAACTGTCCCTAGGTTGGAAAGACTTTAAAAATTTCTTATGGCATAAGACTAAGGAATTTTTCTTAGAGAGTTTGATCATTCGCCTTCGCATTGAGGAGGCGGCACGCAAACAGGACCAGAAAGAGGAAGTGTTGTTTGTTTCAAACAACAACACTAAAAAGACCAAACCCGCAGTTCCGAAACCAAACCAGAAGTCTTTTAAGAATCAGAATAGACGCAACAAATAGAATGGGAATCCGCAAGGAAAACCAAAAGGACAGCAAAAATCAGCCCAAAAGAATGACTTTGGACAGTTGTTTCTATGTTACAACTGTGGAAAACCAGGTCATATGACACGAAAGTGTCGGAACAAGCCTAACCATGTACCACAGGCTAAATTGACTGAGGAGGGGCCTCTTATGGCTATGATTACTGAGATTCACCTTGTTGGTGGATCAGAAGGTTGGTGGGTAGACACTGGTGCTTCTCGCCATGTCTGCTATGATCGTGCTATGTTTTCCACATACATGGCTGCTGATGATCAGAAAGTGTTGCTGGGAGATTCTCACACCACTAAAGTTGCAGGGATTGGAAACGTGGAGATCAAGTTTACCTCTGGAAAGACTGTGATCCTCAAAGATGTTTTGCATACTCCAGAGATGAGGAAGAATCTGATGTCTAGCTACCTCCTTAATAAGGCAGGGTTTACTCAATTTATTGGGGCTGATTTGTATACCATAGTGTATAAGGGAAACTTTGTAGGAAAGGGTTATGCTTGTGAGGGAATGTTCAAATTAAATGTTGAATCTAATAAAGTGAATAATTCTGCTTATATGTTGTGTGATTTTAATATTTGGCACTCTAGATTATGTCATGTTGATAAACGGATAATTCATAACATGAGCACTCTAGATATGATACCTAAGATAGCAGAATCTGAATCTGATAAATGTGAATTCTGTACACAAGTAAAAATCACAAAGAAACCTCATAAATTTGTTGATAGAGAATCTGAACCCTTAGACTTGATTCATTCTGACATATGTGAACTTGATGGCACATTGACTAGACATGGACATCGTTATTTTATCACTTTTATCGATGATTGTTCTGATTTCACATATGTTTATCTTATGAAAAATAAAAGTGATGCTTTTGACATGTTCAAAACATTCAAAACTGAGATTGAGAATCAAACAAATAGGAAAATCAAGAGATTTCGTAGTGATAGAGGAACAGAATATGAATCTAATTC
Source organism: Allium sativum (assembly GCA_030737875.1). Taxonomy (NCBI): domain Eukaryota; kingdom Viridiplantae; phylum Streptophyta; class Magnoliopsida; order Asparagales; family Amaryllidaceae; genus Allium; species Allium sativum. The sequence goes on from JASFAX010001539.1 coordinate 23,419, forward strand.
AATTCTGGACTTCTATAAATTACATGGTATTGTACATGAGAGAACTGCACCCTATTCACCTGAAATGAACGGTAAAGCTGAAAGAAAAAATAGGACTTTTACCGAATTAGTAGTTGCCATCCTACTAAATTCTGGTGCAGCAAAACATTGGTGGGGGGATATTTTATTGACTGTATGTTATGTTCTAAATAGAATCCCTAAATCTAAGAATAAAATTTCACCTTATGAAATTTTAAAGAATCATAAACCCAATGTCTCATACTTTAGAACTTGGGGTTGTCTAGCATATGTTCGCATTCCAGACCCTAAGAGAATAAAATTGGCAAGTAGAGCATATGAATGTGTATTTGTAGGTTATACTATTAATAGCAAAGCATATCGATTTTATGATATAAATGCACATTACATAATTGAATCAAATGATGCCGATTTTTATGAAACTAAATTTCCTTTTAAATTAAGGAATAGTGGGGGCACATTAAATATGCCTATTAGAACAGAACTTAATAAAAGTTTTGAAGCTGAACCAAGAAGAAGTAAAAGAGCAAGAACCGTAAAAGATTTTGGTTCGGATTTTAGCGCTTTTAGTATAGAGGAGGATCTCTTAAACCTCCAAGAGGCCTTACCTTCATTAGATGTCGATTTCTAGCGAGAGGCTATAAATGATGAGATGGATTCTCTTGAATCCAATAAGACTTGGCAGATTTACCCCCTGGTTGTAAATCTATAGGCTATAAATGGGTACTTAAAAAGAAACTAAAACCTGATGGTACTATAGATAAATACAAAGCATGACTAGTAGCTAAAGGTTTTAGACAAAAAGAAAATATAGATTTCTTCGATACTTTTTCACCTGTAACTAGAATAACATTCATTCGAGTATTAATCTCACTTGCTTCCATTCATAATTTACTAATACATCAAATGGATGTCAAAACCGCTTTTTTGAACGGTGAATTAGACAGAGAAATTTATATGGACCAGCCGAAGGATTTATAGTACATGGTCAAGAACATAAAGTATGCAAATTAGATAAATCATTATATGGTTTAAAACAAGCACCTAAACAATGGTATGAAAAATTTGATAACTTAATCATTTCAAATGATTTTAAAGTTAATGAAAGTGACAAATGCATTTATTACAAATTTGAGAATGACATTTGCACTATTATATGCCTTTATGTAGATGACCTACTCATCTTTGGGTCAAACATTCATGCCATAAATTCAGTCAAATCCTTATTAAGTGCCAATTTTGACATGAAAGATCTAGGTGAGGCGAGTGTAATTCTTGGTATTAAAATTACTAGGTCAGAAAAGGGAATTTCTTTGGATCAGTCTCATTACATTATGAAGATACTAAGGAAATATAATTACTTTGACTGTAAACCTGCATGTACACCATAGGATCCAAGTGTAAAGTTATTTAAGAACACTGGTGAAGGTGTAAGACAGTCTGATTATGCGAGCATCATTGGCAACCTTCGGTATGCCACTGATTGTACTAGACCTGACATTGCCTATGTCGTGGGATTATTGTACAGGTTTACCAGTAGACCTAGTATAGAGCATTGGAATGTTGTTGAAAGGGTCATGAGATACCTTAAACGAACTATGAACCTTGGATTACATTATGAAAAGTTTACAGCTGTACTTGAAGGATTCTCAGATGCAGACTGGAATACTTTATCAGATGATTCTAAAGCGACCAGTGGCTATATATTCAGCATCGCTGGAGGAGCTGTTTCTTGGAAATCCAAGAAACAGACTATTTTGGCTCAGTCTACTATGGAGTCTGAGATGATAGCACTAGCTACAGTTAGTGAAGAAGCAGAGTATTTGAGAAATCTGCTAACAGAGATTCACTTATGGGAAAAACCGATACCGGCTGTGTTGATACATTGCGATAGTACCGCGGCTATTGCAAAAGTTCAGAACCGTTATTATAACGGTAAGAGACGACAAATACGTCGTAAGCACAGCACGGTTAGAGAGCTAATCTCCACAGGTACCATTAGAGTAGATTACGTACGTAGCGAAGAAAATTTGGCAGATCCTTTGACGAAAGGACTGTCCAGAGAGAAAGTCCATAATTCTTCTAAAAGAATGGGACTATTGCCCTTAGATTGTTGAGTCACGCACAATGGTAAACCGACCTAAATGACTGGAGATCCCAAGAAATAGGTTCAATGGGTAAAAACAAGTTGTGTAGTGATAGAAGTTGAACATGCTATATGAAAAACTAAGAAGCATGTATTCCTGAAGTGATAGAGGATGAGTTAATAGAAACTCTTAATGAGATCTATACTCTATTTGGAGTGGAGTACCTATCTTTAGGAGTACTCTTGATAGACTCACCTATGTGAATGTGGAAATGTGGCCGTTTCCTATGGAGTTTTGGGCAAATTTCTAGAGCGTTCACTAAACTGGGATAGACGTGCATGGCCATAAACGCACGGGCTTATTTGATTGCACTATAGAAAAGATTGTGTGTGGTTTGATGTGAGGAATAGAGTTCAAGACTACGTGTCACTCTAGTAAAAACTGAATCTTATTCACTACGCAAAGGTTCAAATCAGATGACACCTTTGTTTATGCACAGTCTTACGTTTTTAGAAACTGCTCGATAATATTTTTAAAAATTCAAGTGGGGGATTGTTGGAAATTTTATGAATTATTTAAAATATGAAATAAGTTTATGATGCCTCTTATTTGTGAATAGTCCCACATCATGGGATTATAAGAAAGATGCAAGTATTTATACTTGTTTCTAAGAAGTCATGTTGGGGCCTTGGGCCCCCAATGCATGCTTTGTTGTGAGAAGGGAGGCCATGCATCATGACTACCACACACGCGCGCGACCGACCGACTCGACCCGGCCCGGCCCTGCCTGGCTCGGTTCGGGATTGGACTTGGGCCTTAGCTATGCGGTGTAGACACTTATATTTTTAGTACAGAAAACACTGCATTTTTCGAACTATTTTTTCAATAGGGAAAATATTTCTGAGCCTATGAAGCGGTAAACTTTTGACCAAGTATTTCGCAGATCCTATTTTCCTCCACTGACCAGTATTTTCATTCAGCTCTAATCCCGTCTATATATTATCTTCAGTTGTAGACGAGATTGGTACAAAAAAAAAAATCTATTTTCTCCTTCTCCGCCATTAAAATAAATATTCTTCCAGAAATTTTTGAGCAGTTAAATTCGAAAGTGCAAATCTGCACTGATTTGTTGTGCAAAGTAAATCAGTTATTAATTTTAGAGAGACTGTTTTATCCTAGAAGCGGCGGCGGAAGTACGAACTGGTTTTGCACCACCGACCAGATCGCCGAATCGCCTTCAAGAAAGCGACAAAGTACGTGACTCAGCCATTGTTTCCCAACATTATTCTTATTTTATATTTATATATGTATGATAAAATGTATTTTATATAACTGCCCTCGATATAGTATGCCGTAGACCAAACTCATCTGTAGTTCATTTCAATTGGAATGTTGATTCGATAATTTATGAAGCTGAATTTCTCATGGATAGAATGCTATACTTCAATACAGTCCATCAAATTGAGAATGCTTGCCTGATAAATATGGCTTTGATGACCCATTCATCATTCACAGGTAAGAATGTTGAATAATACCTCATTTTATTAGCATGAATCCTTTTTTTTTTCGAAAAAAAGGATATTATGTGGTAAAATACCATGCAACTTGAAATTTGACCAGAAACATCCTGAACAATTATTTATTTTGCTTACAATGTAACACCGGTTGTACTTGAATATGTCTTCTCATCTTTCTGATAAACCTGGGCAAAAAAAAAAAAAAAGAATGAACTCTTTATTGTGTTCTCTGGTTTTGTTATGCCCTGATTGTATCATATACATAAATCTGGGAAAAAAAGGAATCTTGATCGACATTATCTCGCATCATTATCTTACATCGCTGCTGCATCTCTTTGTACTTTGTTGATCGACATTAACTCGAAGTTTGAATGTGGGCGCATCTTCCAGTCATCGCGATCTGTTGATAATCTTTGTACTGATTTGCGTTGCAGGCACATCTTCAGGTTTGGATTCCATAATCTCTTTTGCTTTCCAATTATACCTCTGTTCTTTTTTATTTTGTTTAGTTCGTTCTTTTTGTTCTCTATTAGTTTAGCTCCCTGTTTTCTGTTCTAATCAAGTTTTTTTTTTCTTGACGAGCAAGTTGTTCGTGCATTTTCCATTGAGTTATATTTAGTTTCTAAAGCTGCAACAACAGTTACCAAATTGTTTAATTTTCTTATAAAGTTGTAAACTTTGTTAGCAACTTAGGCGGAGGCATGTGTGTGCTTGGGTGGGCACGTGCCCACCCCAGAAACTTTAGAAATAAAATAAAATAAGGGTGCTACTATTCACATTCCGGTTTACGCTTCCGGCCACTTTTTTAAATTTAATACAAATGATTATTTTATGTATTTTTCTGGCCACCATATATTATTGCTACACTCAGTTATTCGCCACCATATTTCTCTTAAGAAAAAACACGTACTTCTCTAATATTTCAAACTGTAAACTATAACAAAAGCACATATTATTTTATGTCTAATAGAGATGGAAGATGAAGATAAAAAAAATTGGAATCGCTTGATTTTTATTGTTTTCTATTATGTTACAGAATATGTTGTTAGGGCTTTTTTAATGGTTAGGGTTTTCCATTGCGTTTTGTGACGACAAGGAATCTCGCTCGGTCCGAACCAGTCGCTAAACCGACCCAGACCGTTCGAAACGCCCTATCGTTTGAGAACACGACAAAATAGAACGCATATAAAAGAACATTTCAATGTATATTACAACAATGCATCAGATTACAAGAATATACAGAGTATAAACGAATATTACACAGAAATATCAGAGATTTAAATTACATCTAAATACATAGCAGCGGAAAATAATACAATACACAACTAGAATGAGATATACGGATACAAAGCTTTCTGGATATCGTTCCAGCTGTAAACCAGGATCCTGTGAATATAAATCTGCAAAAACCAAAACTACTAGCTGCCCGTGTCAAAATAAGGGCACCCAGAGTTTAGGTTAAAACAATAAACTCCAGGTCAGTCATGGGACTGGTGTGAGAACTAAAACAGTTATAATTCTTTATTTTAAAGTTCGGTAAATCAAGGGACCACGCCGTATAACACGAAACGGGTTTCCTCCCAAGAATACCAGTGCATAAAACAAACAGCGCAATGCTAAGTAAAGAAAAGTGAAGCTGTTATAAGACCCAGGTCCTATCACACAATGCAACGCAAGCCGGGGGATAGGGTTTTCCCTTATAACAGCCAAAGAATGCTTGATACGTTTAAAACAGATCATTTGATACTATTATAAGTGTATAGTGCATAAAACAACTTCAAATCATAAGTATCAATCATAGGCGACATGAGCGTCCCATGCCACTATGTCGCCATATATAGGTTTACAAATAAAACCGCAAATGTCACGTATTTGGAAATTGGATTTCCTTCTATGAACCGAGGCAAAAGATAGTCCTCTACCGATTCGAGACTGCCTAGCCCGAGTCTCAGGATCAGAACGCATCGACCCTTGGATCGTCAGGGCCGGTCCACCGATGTGGATTAAACTTAAACCCTGGACACTGCGTTTCGCCGCCCTTTGGGGCGTAAGCGAGCCAACGAATGACTCCATCGGACCCGGATCGTCCGATCTAACCGAGGCGCCTCGCAACAGCAACAACTACATAAGTCAAACTCGTCAGGGCGTGTAAAACCACTGACGCCACTTCAAGCTAGGAGGAAACGCAGGCCCTCCCTGAGGTCCGTCTCCCGTTTTTGGTTCATACCGGGTGTGAAACTCGCGAAGTAAACGTTACACAAAGCTACGCCACAAAGGCCGTGCTTTGATCATCAACCACAAGACTTTGCTTTTCAACAGAAGCCTTGATCATTTGCATCTTAGCATGCCACACAGGCAAACCATCCTATGCAACCGATATCAGTCACACAGAATGAAATCCGATGTCAGACACACAGTCCATTTACAAGTCCGTTCTGGGTCTGAACGAAACCGGAAGCACCTAGTACCCCGCATATCCATCGATCTCCAAGTACGTCTGGATGATCACTAACTGTTTCCATCTTCTTGGGTGTACAGCCCAATCAAGATCATCAGTTATCACCCAAATGACGTGAAGACCTCCGGTCTTCGACCACCGTCTTCATCTTCGACTTATCGTCGTATCAGTTATTCAGAATGGGATAAACCCGGTCTTTCCGAATAACTCGCGTATATATTATAAAAGTGTTACACAAACACAACATACGCCTCATTCCAATTCATTAGTCACTAACCGTAAATTAATCAAGAGAATAATTCCCCAAATATTAACCCCGAAGGCCGAAACCAACATCAGATCAATATCCAGAAAACCATTCTACTTAGCTAACCGACAGTTAGTTTCTAATTTCACATTCATAGGGAAAGGTTCCCATTAATTTTATCAAAGATAAATTCTTGAATTTATTCTTTAATCAACTTTTGAATATCAATTCAAACTAGTCGGGAATAGCGAACCTTACCGAAGTAATCACTTGTTTTAATTTCCCAACCCCAACCTATTCATCCCATGAAGTAAAACTGGTTATACTTCATATCTAACACCACGGTGTTATTGGTAAATTCAATTACCATTTCACGTTCAAATCTAATTAAAGATTTAACTATCGCCTGGAGCAAAACTGGTGATACTCCATTTCGATTATTTCAATCTAATTAAAGATTCATTAAAACTCCACTTAGTTTTAATCGTTAACTGGGTTAAAGAATCAGTGTCATTTAAAACACGGTTCACGATAAACCCAAAATCACCTTCCATTAATTATCGGGTTAAAGAACAAGCGTTATTTAAAACACTGTTCACGATAAACCCAAAAATCAATACCGATTCAATTCCAATTAAATATTATTTAATTGGTACCCTTCATTAAATCTAAATAAAAAGATTTAATCTTTTCTTAATTGGGTTCAAGAACAGTGTTAGTGAAGACACTATTCACGACAAACCCAAATCATATTTGATATTCAATACAAGGCCCTGAATAGAAAATATCCCGGCTTATATTCAATATCAAATTCTACGACCAACAAATATCGTATTGGAGATAACGATATATATATCTATCTTTCAAATTTCCATAACAACATCTGTATAGTCACGAAATCCAACATCGAAATATTCCGAAGACAATTTCGATTCAAATCCATTCCAATGCAATCATTGGATATTCTGGTTATTTTCAAAACCATTTCAAATCCAATTTATTTATTTAAGAATAAATAGAATTATATTTCTAGTTCAAAACTAGTCCATTTCGATAAAAATCTATTTTTATCTTTTCAAATTTGGAGTTTTTCATCCTAATTCTTTCTAAATCATTTCTTATGATTTTACATAAATTATTACTATTTTTAATAATTTTATCAAGGCCCGTACAGTCGATTTCCATCAATGGCCATCGAACTGCACTTACAGCGACCTTTTTCGAATTTGATTTGGACATAATTCCAAATCCAACCGTTAGATTTCTAATTTCTAGTATTCGTTAGAAAGCTCTTTTCGATACGAACCCAACGGTTCCGGTTTTAGGAGAATCCGACGGTCGGATCTCCCGTAATATCCGTTTGAAATAAATGGTCGAAATTCGCGAACTGCCGCGGCGCGGCGCGTTCTATTCAGGCCATTATATTATAAATATAATATATATAATATATACTTCGTCGATTTCTATTTAAAACGAATTATATAAATAGTTTTAAATTCGTTTCAAAAGCAATTTCAACTTCCTTCTCAATTCAATTCAAAATTGAATTCTTCTTTATAAATTCGTTTTAAAATTCATTTCTATTTAATTCAAATTTCAATTCAATTTGAATTCATTTCAATTCGCTTTCAATTCAATTTGAATTCGTTTTCAATTCAATTCATTTCGAAATCGTTTTCAATTCAATTCATTTTGAAATCGTTTTCAATTCAATTCATTTTGAAATCGTTTTCAATTCAATTCATTTCGAAATCGTTTTTAATTCATTTCATTTCGAAATCATTTTCAATTTAATTCATTTCGAAATCGTTTTCAATTCAATTCATTTCGAAATCGTTTTTCAATTCATTTCATTTCGAAATCGTTTTCAATTTAATTCATTTCGAAATCGTTTTCAATTCAATTCATTTCGAAATCGTTTTTCAATTCAATTCATTTTGAAATCGTTTTCAATTCAATTCATTTCGAAATCGTTTTCAATCCAATTCATTTTGAAATCGTTTTTCAATTCAATTCATCTTGAAATCGTTTTCAATTCAATTCATTTTGAAATCGTTTTCAATTCAATTCATTTCGAAATCGTTTTCAATTCAATTCATTTCGAAATCGTTTTCAATTCAATTCATTTCGAAATCGTTTTCAATTCAATTCATTTCGAAATCGTTTTCAATTCAATTCATTTCGAAATCGTTTTCAATTCATTTCATTTCGAAATCGTTTTCAATTCATTTCATTTCGAAATCGTTTTCAATTCAATTCATTTCGAAATCGTTTTCAATTCAATTCATTTCGAAATCGTTTTCAATTCAATTCATTTCGAAATCGTTTTCAATTCATTTCATTTCGAAATCGTTTTCAATTCATTTCATTTCGAAATCGTTTTCAATTCATTTCATTTCGAAATCGTTTTCAATTCATTTCATTTCGAAATCGTTTTCATCGATATAAATATCGTTCACGTCCAAATGGCGTCAATCTAATCAATACGGCTTCATATATTTCTATTTTCAAATATTCTATTTCAAATATTTCTTTTTCAAAATAGTTGTCAATACTAAAATATTTCGTTCAACACATGACCAATCTCAATGGATGAGTACTGTCAACACATGAACCTTTATTTTATATTGATAAAGATATAAATTTTATTACTAAAATATTTCGTTCAACACATGACCAATCTCAATGGATGAGTACTGTCAACACATGAACTTTTATTTTATAATATTCTTTATTTTTCAAATTGGAATGAGGCCCAATCAATTACCATATAAAGTTAATTATATGGATTTTCATACAACACATGTATATAATAACATTGAAAATAATCAACCATCAACCAAAGTGCACTACACTGTAAAAGCATCAAATATAGATATTCAACGCTTATAACAACCTGTCAATCAATCGATCGACATATTTAATCAATCAGGATGAGTGAACTTCAAATTTCATCCCAACACCCGTGTGGGGTTTCAAACAATCAAACACATATTTTATTTGTGCTGTTGGGCGATGTGTAAAATTTATCGTCCCAATCAATGTCATTCAAATAGGTGTACATAAACAAACCGTCTGGTTTGTAAATGAATATTCTATTTTATTCACTTCACGTTAAAAATTATATTTTTAACGATAAAACATTTTATTTCAACCTATGAATTTCTATTCAATTCATTTACACAATAAAATGATATTTTTATTTTTCTAACATATTTTAGAAAATTTCGGCGGCATAACGGCACGATACTAGAAACGGGACAAGGCCTAGCCTTATCCCCGGTCTAGTGAAGGCCCACGCCATTCACACATCAATCAAATCAATTTCATTTTGCAAACCACAAAATTTGGAGTAAGAGTCTAACCTAGCCTTACTCCTTCGCCTTATAACGGCGCACGTCTAATCCTAACCAATTTATCGATTCGATTTTTCACACCACAAACCACATTCAAACCAATATCGCAATCAATCACCAAACAGCCAAACAAACAAGTCCATGGTCTGTGGACGATTGTGTCGGGTGCTACTAAGCACCGTCTGCATCCTAGTATATATATAACTAGAAAAATTAAATTGAAAGGTGAGAAGTTCTCACATATAGCTATCCTAGCTCCACGGCTCTTCATTTGCAGAAGTCTTCGTCGTTTCGCCTTTTTGTCACCTTCGTTGTCCGCTTTCACTACATACGTAAAAATCACATTTTTACTTCGCTATTCAATATATAAAAATCGAATTTTTACTTCGCTATTCCATATATAAAAATCATGTTCTTGTTTCGAAGTTCAATAGATAAAAATCACATTTTTATTTCGAAGTTCAATAGATAAAAATCACATTTTTATTTCGAAGTTCAATAGATAAAAATCACATTTTTATTTCGAAGTTCAATAGATAAAAATCACATTTTTATTTCGAAGTTCAATAGATAAAAATCACATTTTTATTTCGAAGTTCAATAGATAAAAATCACATTTTTCCTATTTAAAGTTCAAATCTTTTTCCATTCTAAAGCTCAAACCTTTTCCTTTTTAAAGTTTAAACCTTTTCTTTTTAAAATAAAATCAGAATTCTCCTTTAAAAAAAATCAGTTTTCTTTTTAAAGTAAAATAAAAAAATCAGTTTTCTTTTTAAAGTAAAATAAAAAAATCAGTTTTCTTTTTAAAGTAAAATAAAAAAATCAGTTTTCTTTTTAAAGTAAAATAAAAAAAATCAGTTTTAACGAATTAAATAAAAATACTATAAAATACTTACCGAGAGGAGGGGATCGCAGGAGGTCAGATTAGAGGAGGAGAGAGAAGCGCGAGGTGGGGGGCGAGTTGACTGGAGGGCGGCGTCGGTCAGTGGCGGATAGGAGGCGCGGCCTCCAACTACGGCGTGGGGAGAATCGAGATGGGGTTTGGGGTATCGAAGGGTTTCGAGGAGGGAGACGCGGGGAGATGGAGGCTGGGGAGTGTGAGGCGCCGTCGATCGGAGGGGAGGGGGAGCGGCCATCGCCAGTGACAGGTCAACCGGGGGAGGGGCTAGCGGGTCGGGTTTTAGTTAGGTTTTCTTTCTTTTTTTTTTCTTCTGAGAAGAGTGAGAGTATAGAAGGGAGAGGGACTTTATATATTATTAGTTTATTTATTTTTAATTTCAAAAAAAACAACTTAAAATTTCGAACTCGAAATCAAGCCCACCGCCTGCCGACCATAGCGTTTTACCCCCATTCCGAACACAATGGGATATGTATCGCAAGCCGATTTGACCGTTTCGATTGGTTTCCGTTGAATTTACATTTAAATCATTATATTGAATTTTAAACGTACCTTTCAAATTACCGGGGCCACATACTAACTAGAAAAATTCCTGAAAAATATTTTCTAACTTCGTATTGACGATACGGTCCTAACAAAACTAGTTTCGTCGAATTCTGGGCCCGTTAGAAAAATGGCCAATTTCCAGTCGATTAAAATCAACTGAAATGGTCAAACGCGTTTTCCTTTGCCACGCTCACATATTGATTCGAAAAATTATGAAATTTGGAATCTAACAATAACTTAACATCACGGACCCAACAAAACTGGTTTCGTCGAAATCCGAGGTCGTTTGCAAAATTGCTATTTTTAAGGGCCTTATATATATAAAAATATATATAAATTCCACAGCGACTATTTCTAATTTTAAACTGGACATATCTTATCATTTCTAAGATGAAATCTCAGTTTGTCAACTTCGTTACAAAGATATAGTTATACAGATTCAAATATTTCTTGTTTCGTTCAATTCTGACTTATATTGAATTCTGTATATTCATTTGAAATTAGAAATCGAATTTTCGAACTACCGCACCATTTTCAATTCCTTTTATAATTATATATAATTATTATATATTCTAACGACGATGTACATAAATATATTCGTTCGAATTCTATTCAAAATAAATTTTTCGACGATATTATTTAAAATAATTCATTTTGAATATTCAAAATTCGCTAAAATGGCCAAAATAAAAATTTCAAACTGGCTCGCATTTTACGGGTTGTTACAATCTCCCCCACTTAAAACTTTTCGTCCCCGAAAAGGAACAAAGTCGAAAGTGGTTTGATTAATCAACTCTACGTTCGATCCGGCTTTCATTCTCCAACTTTTCAGTTTCTGAGAATTTTCAAAATTTCAAAAATTTGGCTAACACCCTAAATTTTTGAAAAATTTCGCCATAACCTCCCCTGCACCGGGAGCATCGGGGAATTTCAAATAGCTTCCCCGGTCCTTCAGATCTCAAAAAGAAAACGAAAAAGCCAAGCGGCTAGCCAATAGGCTCACAAAATCATCATCACCCAAACAAAACAGGAAATTATGTAGTAAACATGTACCTATTTGTCGGGCAAACAAATTTTATTCTCTGCTCTAGCCTCCTTGCTATGACCTGTTCAAAGATATATATGTATATGCAAGCAAATGCAACCAATTTTCAATATAATTCAATATTTGGTTCAATTAGGCATAATGGTTCAAAATTAGCAAACAAATGAACAAACAACACAAACATCAATCAATTAGTGAATTTAACGTTTCAAATTCATAATTTTGATACATATACAGAAAATCTTGTTTTTGATGCCAATTCACAACAAAGTGTTCTAGCTATATAAGATTTGGTTCTCACACCAGTCTTATGGAAATATATAGATATCACACCTTCGAAACACGAATATAAATACTGATGATGTGGCCACATCATCAGAATTATCCCCGAGTGTCTAGAATGTGACTCTATATCTATCCAGTATATTAAAATTTCAAATACACGTGGATCAGACGTATACGCAAAATCTTTATATACTGGACTGTCCAACTCAATATAAAGAGATAATCAAATACGAATAATTGATTTAAATTTTCAAAACAAAAATTTGTTTTCATTTGAAAAATATACTCTTCACACTCGTTCAAGGATACTACTGATCCCATCTCTAACGAGTCATCCACATTGGATATTACTAATCCAATGTCTGATGAATTCTTTCGTATGGTTCTAATGTGCCTTGTTCTCTGAGCTTTGTAAACCAAAGCTCTGATACCAAATGTGACGACAAGGAATCTCGCTCGGTCCGAACCAGTCGCTAAACCGACCCAGACCGTTCGAAACGCCCTATCGTTTGAGAACACGACAAAATAGAACGCATATAAAAGAACATTTCAATGTATATTACAACAATGCATCAGATTACAAGAATATACAGAGTATAAACGAATATTACATAGAAATATCAGAGATTTAAATTACATCTAAATACATAGCAGCGGAAAATAATACAATACACAACTAGAATGAGATATACGGATACAAAGCTTTCCGGATATCGTTCCAGCTGTAAACCAGGATCCTGTGAATATAAATCTGCAAAAACCAAAACTACTAGCTGCCCGTGTCAAAATAAGGGCACCCAGAGTTTAGGTTAAAACAATAAACTCCAGGTCAGTCATGGGACTGGTGTGAGAACTAAAACAGTTATAATTCTTTATTTTAAAGTTCGGTAAATCAAGGGACCACGCCGTATAACACGGAACGGGTTTCCTCCCAAGAATACCAGTGCATAAAACAAACAGCGCAATGCTAAATAAAGAAAAGTGAAGTTGTTATAAGACCCAGGTCCTATCACACAATGCAACGCAAGCCGGGGGATAGGGTTTTCCCTTATAACAGCCAAAGAATGCTTGATACGTTTAAAACAGATCATTTGATACTATTATAAGTGTATAGTGCATAAAACAACTTCAAATCATAAGTATCAATCATAGGCGACATGAGCGTCCCATGCCACTATGTCGCCATATATAGGTTTACAAATAAAACCGCAAATGTCACGTATTTGGAAATTGGATTTCCTTCTATGAAACGAGGCAAAAGATAGTCCTCTACCGATTCGAGACTGCCTAGCCCGAGTCTCAGGATCAGAACGCATCGACCCTTGGATCGTCTGGGCCGGTCCACCGATGTGGATTAAACTTAAACCCTGGACACTGCGTTTCGCCGCCCTTTGGGGCGTAAGCGAGCCAACGAATGACTCCATCGGACCCGGATCGTCCGATCTAACCGAGGCGCCTCGCAACAGCAACAACCACATAAGTCAAACTCGTCAGGGCGTGTAAAACCACTGACGCCACTTCTAGCTAGGAGGAAACGCAGGCCCTCCCTGAGGTCCGTCTCCCGTTTTTGGTTCATACCGGGTGTGAAACTCGCGAAGTAAACGTTACACAAAGCTACGCCACAAAGGCCGTGCTTTGATCATCAACCACAAGACTTTGCTTTTCAACAGAAGCCTTGATCATTTGCATCTTAGCATGCCACACAGGCAAACCATCCTATGCAACCGATATCAGTCACACAGAATGAAATCCGATGTCAGACACACAGTCCATTTACAAGTCCGTTCTGGGTCTGAACGAAACCGGAAGCACCTAGTACCCCGCATATCCATCGATCTCCAAGTACGTCTGGACGATCACTAACTATTTCCATCTTCTTGGGTGTACAACCCAATCAAGATCATCAGTTATCACCCAAATGACGTGAAGACCTCCGGTCTTCGACCACCGTCTTCATCTTCGACTTATCGTCGTATCAGTTATTCAGAATGGGATAAACCCGGTCTTTCCGAATAACTCGCGTATATATTATAAAAGTGTTACACAAACACAACATACGCCTCATTCCAATTCATTAGTCACTAACCGTAAATTAATCAAGAGAATAATTCCCCAAATATTAACCCCGAAGGCCGAAACCAACATCAGATCAATATCCAGAAAACCATTCTACTTAGCTAACCGACAGTTAGTTTCTAATTTCACATTCATAGGGAAAGGTTCCCATTAATTTTATCAAAGATAAATTCTTGAATTTATTCTTTAATCAACTTTTGAATATCAATTCAAACTAGTCGGGAATAGCGAACCTTACCGAAGTAATCACTTGTTTTAATTTCCCAACCCCAACCTATTCATCCCATGAAGTAAAACTGGTTATACTTCATATCTAACACCACGGTGTTATTGGTAAATTCAATTACCATTTCACGTTCAAATCTAATTAAAGATTTAACTATCGCCTGGAGCAAAACTGGTGATACTCCATTTCGATTATTTCAATCTAATTAAAGATTCATTAAAACTCCACTTAGTTTTAATCGTTAACTGGGTTAAAGAATCAGTGTCATTTAAAACACGGTTCACGATAAACCCAAAATCACCTTCCATTAATTATCGGGTTAAAGAACAAGCGTTATTTAAAACACTGTTCACGATAAACCCAAAAATCAATACCAATTCAATTCCAATTAAATATTATTTAATTGGTACCCTTCATTAAATCTAAATAAAAAGATTTAATCTTTTCTCAACTGGGTTCAAGAACAGTGTTAGTGAAGACACTATTCACGACAAACCCAAATCATATTTGATATTCAATACAAGGCCCTGAATAGAAAATATCCCGGCTTATATTCAATATCAAATTCTACGACCAACAAATATCGTATTGGAGATAACGATATATATATCTATCTTTCAAATTTCCATAACAACATCTGTATAGTCACGAAATCCAACATCGAAATATTCCGAAGACAATTTCGATTCAAATCCATTCCAATGCAATCATTGGATATTCTGGTTATTTTCAAAACCATTTCAAATCCAATTTATTTATTTAAGAATAAATAGAATTATATTTCTAGTTCAAAACTAGTCCATTTCGATAAAAATCTATTTTTATCTTTTCAAATATGGAGTTTTTCATCCCAATTCTTTCTAAATCATTTCTTATGATTTTACATAAATTATTACTATTTTTAATAATTTTATCAAGGCCCGTACAGTCGATTTCCATCAATGGCCATCGAACTGCACTTACAGCGACCTTTTTCGAATTTGATTTGGACATAATTCCAAATCCAACCGTTAGATTTCTAATTTCTAGTATTCGTTAGAAAGCTCTTTTCGATACGAACCCAATGGTTCCGGTTTTAGGAGAATCCGACGGTCGGATCTCCCGTAATATCCGTTTGAAATAAATGGTCGAAATTCGCGAACTGCCGCGGCGCGGCGCGTTCTATTCAGGCCATTATATTATATATATAATATATATAATATATACTTCGTCGATTTCTATTTAAAACGAATTATATAAATAGTTTTAAATTCGTTTCAAAAGCAATTTCAACTTCCTTCTCAATTCAATTCAAAATTGAATTCTTCTTTATAAATTCGTTTTAAAATTCATTTCTATTTAATTCAAATTTCAATTCAATTTGAATTCATTTCAATTCGCTTTCAATTCAATTTGAATTCGTTTTCAATTCAATTCATTTCGAAATCGTTTTCAATTCAATTCATTTTGAAATCGTTTTCAATTCAATTCATTTTGAAATCGTTTTCAATTCAATTCATTTCGAAATCGTTTTTAATTCATTTCATTTCGAAATCGTTTTCAATTTAATTCATTTCGAAATCGTTTTCAATTCAATTCATTTCGAAATCGTTTTTCAATTCATTTCATTTCGAAATCGTTTTCAATTTAATTCATTTCGAAATCGTTTTCAATTCAATTCATTTCGAAATCATTTTTCAATTCAATTCATTTTGAAATCGTTTTCAATTCAATTCATTTCGAAATCGTTTTCAATTCAATTCATTTCGAAATCGTTTTCAATTCAATTCATTTTGAAATCGTTTTTCAATTCAATTCATTTTGAAATCGTTTTCAATTCAATTCATTTTGAAATCGTTTTCAATTCAATTCATTTCGAAATCGTTTTCAATTCAATTCATTTCGAAATCGTTTTCAATTCAATTCATTTCGAAATCGTTTTCAATTCAATTCATTTCGAAATCGTTTTCAATTCAATTCATTTCGAAATCGTTTTCAATTCATTTCATTTCGAAATCGTTTTCAATTCATTTCATTTCGAAATCGTTTTCCATTCAATTCATTTCGAAATCGTTTTCAATTCAATTCATTTCGAAATCGTTTTCAATTCATTTCATTTCGAAATCGTTTTCAATTCATTTCATTTCGAAATCGTTTTCAATTCATTTCATTTCGAAATCGTTTTCAATTCATTTCATTTCGAAATCGTTTTCAATTCATTTCATTTCGAAATCGTTTTCAATTCATTTCATTTCGAAATCGTTTTCATCGATATAAATATCGTTCACGTCCAAATGGCGTCAATCTAATCAATACGGCTTCATATATTTCTATTTTCAAATATTCTATTTCAAATATTTCTTTTTCAAAATAGTTGTCAATACTAAAATATTTCGTTCAACACATGACCAATCTCAATGGATGAGTACTGTCAACACATGAACCTTTATTTTATATTGATAAAGATATAAATTTTATTACTAAAATATTTCGTTCAACACATGACCAATCTCAATGGATGAGTACTGTCAACACATGAACTTTTATTTTATAATATTCTTTATTTTTCAAATTGGAATGAGGCCCAATCAATTACCATATAAAGTTAATTATATGGATTTTCATACAACACATGTATATAATAACATTGAAAATAATCAACCATCAACCAAAGTGCACTACACTGTAAAAGCATCAAATATAGATATTCAACGTTTATAACAGCCTGTCAATCAATCGATCGAAATATTTAATCAATCAGGATGAGTGAACTTCAAATTTCATCCCAACACCCGTGTGGGGTTTCAAACAATCAAACACATATTTTATTTGTGCTGTTGGGCGATGTGTAAAATTTATCGTCCCAATCAATGTCATTCAAATAGGTGTACATAAACAAACCGTCTGGTTTGTAAATGAATATTCTATTTTATTCACTTCACGTTAAAAATTATATTTTTAACGATAAAACATTTTATTTCAACCTATGAATTTCTATTCAATTCATTTACACAATAAAATGATATTTTTATTTTTCTAACATATTTTAGAAAATTTCGGCGGCATAACGGCACGATACTAGAAACGGGACAAGGCCTAGCCTTATCCCCGGTCTAGTGAAGGCCCACGCCATTCACACATCAATCAAATCAATTTCATTTTGCAAACCAGAAAATTTGGAGTAAGAGTCTAACCTAGCCTTACTCCTTCGCCTTATAACGACGCACGTCTAATCCTAACCAATTTATCGATTCGATTTTTCACACCACAAACCACATTCAAACCAATATCGCAATCAATCACCAAACAGCCAAACAAACAAGTCCATGGTCTGTGGACGATTGTGTCGGGTGCTACTAAGCACCGTCTGCATCCTAGTATATATATAACTAGAAAAATTAAATTGAAAGGTGAGAAGTTCTCACATATAGCTATCCTAGCTCCACGGCTCTTCATTTGCAGAAGTCTTCGTCGTTTCGCCTTTTTGTCACCTTCGTTGTCCGCTTTCACTACATACGTAAAAATCACATTTTTACTTTGCTATTCAATATATAAAAATCGAATTTTTACTTCGCTATTCCATATATAAAAATCATGTTCTTGTTTCGAAGTTCAATAGATAAAAATCACATTTTTATTTCGAAGTTCAATAGATAAAAATCACATTTTTATTTCGAAGTTCAATAGATAAAAATCACATTTTTATTTCGAAGTTCAATAGATAAAAATCACATTTTTATTTCGAAGTTCAATAGATAAAAATCACATTTTTATTTCGAAGTTCAATAGATAAAAATCACATTTTTATTTCGAAGTTCAATAGATAAAAATCACATTTTTCCTATTTAAAGTTCAAATCTTTTTCCATTCTAAAGCTCAAACCTTTTCCTTTTTAAAGTTTAAACCTTTTCTTTTTAACATAAAATCAGAATTCTCCTTTAAAAAAAAATCAGTTTTCTTTTTAAAGTAAAATAAAAAAATCAGTTTTCTTTTTAAAGTAAAATAAAAAAATCAGTTTTCTTTTTAAAGTAAAATAAAAAAATCAGTTTTCTTTTTAAAGTAAAATAAAAAAAATCAGTTTTAACGAATTAAATAAAAATACTATAAAATACTTACCGAGAGGAGGGGATCGCAGGAGGTCAGATTAGAGGAGGAGAGAGAAGCGCGAGGTGGGGGGCGAGTTGACTGGAGGGCGGCGTCGGTCAGTGGTGGATAGGAGGCGCGGCCTCCAACTACGGCGTGGGGAGAATCGAGATGGGGTTTGGGGTATCGAAGGGTTTCGAGGAGGGAGACGTGGGGAGATGGAGGCTGGGGAGTGTGAGGCGCCGTCGATCGGAGGGGAGGGGGAGCGGCCATCGCCAGTGACAGGTCAACCGGGGGAGGGGCTAGCGGGTCGGGTTTTAGTTAGGTTTTCTTTCTTTTTTTTTTTCTTCTGAGAAGAGTGAGAGTATAGAAGGGAGAGGGACTTTATATATTATTAGTTTATTTATTTTTAATTTCAAAAAAAACAACTTAAAATTTCGAACTCGAAATCAAGCCCACCGCCTGCCGACCATAGCGTTTTACCCCCATTCCGAACACAATGGGATATGTATCGCAAGCCGATTTGACCGTTTCGATTGGTTTCCGTTGAATTTATATTTAAATCATTATATTGAATTTTAAACGTACCTTTCAAATTACCGGGGCCACATACTAACTAGAAAAATTCCTGAAAAATATTTTCTAACTTCGTATTGACGATACGGTCCTAACAAAACTAGTTTCGTCGAATTCTGGGCCCGTTAGAAAAATGGCCAATTTCCAGTCGATTAAAATCAACTAAAATGGTCAAACGCGTTTTCCTTTGCCACGCTCACATATTGATTCGAAAAATTATGAAATTTGGAATCTAACAATAACTTAACATCACGGACCCAACAAAACTGGTTTCGTCGAAATCCGAGGTCGTTTGCAAAATTGCTATTTTTAAGGGCCTTATATATATAAAAATATATATAAATTCCACAGCGACTATTTCTAATTTTAAACTGGACATATCTTATCATTTCTAAGATGAAATCTCAGTTTGTCAACTTCGTTACAAAGATATAGTTATACAGATTCAAATATTTCTTGTTTCGTTCAATTCTGACTTATATTGAATTCTGTATATTCATTTGAAATTAGAAATCGAATTTTCGAACTACCGCGCCATTTTCAATTCCTTTTATAATTATATATAATTATTATATATTCTAACGACGACGTACATAAATATATTCGTTCGAATTCTATTCAAAATAAATTTTTCGACGATATTATTTAAAATAATTCATTTTGAATATTCAAAATTCGCTAAAATGGCCAAAATAAAAATTTCAAACTGGCTCGCATTTTACGGGTTGTTACACGTTTAAGGATATTTTCCCGCTTCGTTGGAAATTTCAAATTTGGAGGACATTAAATTTGACGATTTTGTAATAGAGAATGACAATGTAAGTTTTGACTTGTAGGGTTTTATCCATATAATTTACGTGTCTTCTTCTACAAATTGATACATTCATTTTTTTGTCGTTTGATAGACGGAGTAACTGATGATGATAAACTGGACGATAAACATGATGGTTATGATAATATGATGCAAGATGTTCGATCAAATGACTCAAAAAGACATAAATGTTGATTTGACGAATTGTTTCACAAGCGACGAAGTAAGTACTCATTTATAAAAATTAAAATTGATAATGTGATTATGAAAATAGATTATGTTAATTTTTTCTTGAATTGATTGATTTTAGGTATTTGATTCACATGGTACATTGATGTAAGGGAGGAAGTAAACGTTCACGTAGAGGAAGGAGCTGGTGGCATCTGCATTTTTTTGTTATTAATTTACACGGTGGCCAGCAGATGAAATTTGAAATATTTGGGATTCTTTCAGTTTTTGTGGCCAAAAGTGTAAACAGAACGTGAATAGTAGTATCCTATAATAAACATCCAGGATCAAATCACTTTTGACAAAAAAAAAATACGAGAAAAACCCTAAGCTGCAGGCTTCCAGTGATCAGCGGCTTCCTCTTTCTACCGATTCTTCTTCTTGCTTCTCTCTAATCACAACAACGCCTTCCATCTCCTCCAATTCTAGATCTAGCTTTATCCATTAACGCAATTTGGTGGCTTGTTTCAGATTGAACCCCGTGTCTTATTTTTCCTTCAGTCGAAAACCCTGAGTGTAAATACTTCATGGTACTGTACTGTAACTGTCGACAAGAATTAAGCAGCGATTTATAATGCAGACGCCAGCAACCTGCAAGGGATCGCGTATTTTGACCAAGCTTCTATTAATGGACAGCGAGGTCAGAGTATGTGCTTCCTACCATTGTTTTTTCCTCTTCTTTTTGTACAGCTTTAATTCTTTTTTGAACAGCAACCTCTGATTATCTGCAGTCCCTTAATGACTTTAATTGGGTGTTGCAATTTAGCAATTTTAATTATGCTACAAAGATTATACATTTCAAAGTTTGCAGTAAATGCATAAAGCAGCATTTGTATTTAATTTGTAGAAGGTAGATAACAGAAAACAACTCGTAAACTAATCTGTATGACATGAAAAAGTTTAAGGGGTAAACTAACCTTAACATTATCACTTATCTTACCGGTTTCAAGTGCAACCGTAGAGAGCATTTTCTACCATGAATATAGTGAAAAATGACCTACGAAACCGAATAAGAAATGAATGGTTTAATGATAGTTGAGTTGCTTACATCGAAAAAGACATATTCAAAGAGATTAACAATGATACAATTCTGGATCGGTTTCAAAACATGAGCACTCGACGTCGGCAACCTTAAAGTAGTAACATATACGCATGTTTTGTTTTGTTGAAAGTCAATAATTGATCGTTTTTGTAATCGAATATTATGATATAATTATATTTAGTTGTACCTGTTTGATGGTACGAAATGACCTTTATATACGTACTCAAATGGCCAACATGAAGAAAAAAAAAATCGGGGACTATTGCCCCCGAACCACTTATATTTTAATCTTGCCCCCCCCTCCTCCGTCCCCCCCCCCCCCCCCCCCCCAATCTCCTCGGGGCCTATCATGTCGATTTCCTGGCTACACCACTGCTTGTGTCCAGAGAATCACATACTTTCAACAGTATTTCCAACTGATCTCTGCTTGTGTTTGACTTGTAGTTATAAATACGTTTGTTTGAGCTGATCTTACACAATTTGTCTTCACTCGTTTTAATTGAATTAGTGGTGACTTGAATTTTAACTAAAATGTTGTTACAACATAATTTTGTTGAAATTTTATTACATTTAGGCGTCAATTGTTAATTAACATATTAAGTAATCTAATTTAACGTGAAGATTAAAATGTTGAAATGTAAGGACCTTGTAGGCATTTAGTGTAGGCATGCTGGGGAAGGAAATCGTTTCGAGCAAAAGCGGATAAATATAAAGTCATCCACAGTCATACTATTATCAACATCAAATGTTGCATCATTGATCATGTCTACATTTATATATTGTCTTAAAGTCCCAATATTCACAGACTACAACATGAATTATATGTCAAAAATTCATTAGCATCTACGTAATAGGATAGTTACAGCAGAAATTCTTCAATATTTGTATCAGACATATGCTCAAGATCAAGTTTTGCAGCAAGTCTGAGAATAACTTAATTACTGGACTGAGCACAGTGTTTTTGCAAGACTTATATCAGTTAAAGCTTAAGCTCTTGCCCTAGAAATGAAGCAGTCGGTTAACAAAACTGCGAAAAACCCAATATATAAAGAAACGCAGAACTGAGATCACTATTTCCGATCAACTTAAAAGCGTTTCCAAGTACTAGCCATGACTGAACAGAGATCTAATTAACACAAGAAGATCACATTTCAATATTCTGATGCTGATTCAATAACCATGCACACTATTTTTCTATTGCACCAATCAAATTTATTGGCTTTGACAAATAAAATCATACTCATGCAAACGTCTACAGGAAGTCGGAAACTAATTAACAGAATATCATTTAAGATCAAGGCCAAATCAAGTCCACAGAAAACTTCGCATCAACCACAGCGTCGTCCTCTACCATATTCTCATCCTTAGAAGTTCTTACATTTTCCTCCCTCGGCTCGTGGTCCAGTGACTTGATCAGTCCCTTCTTCTTGTGATCGCTCTGAAGGGCGTCTAGATTTTGTAGTTTTGCATGATCAGGATGTAGAAGCTCGGAAAAGAGAAGAACAAGAGAGGCCATTGGAATATACTTAATGAGATGTTCGTTGTTTTTCGAGGTAATAGTTAGGAAATTTGAATGAGAATTATAATGTGAGGTTGCGTGATTATATGTAGGTTTAAGCTTTGTTTGTTTTGAAGTGGAAGAAAGCACATGGTTTTGGTATGTTTGTATTGCTTAGCCTGCAGTGGTAGCCTGCAGTGGTGTTTGGTATCTATTTTCTTTGTGCTTGGTGATGCAAGGAATCTAAATCCTGTGGGTCATGCTACAAGGTATTGACAATCAAACGAACACACATGGTTTTTTGTTTTCCTTCCAGGAAGGCGGCATTCACCGCATAAGATATTTTATTTCGCTGACGAGTAAACAGTTTCATAACCCCTGAAATGAGACGTTAACATTTCGAGATACCTTCAAAATCAATTATCAGAAAGAGGTATGCTAGAATACCCGAAAAAGTTTTTGTTAAAAACTAATAAATAAGGGTAATTCCGGAATTCATGGGTGGTAATCATTGAATTCAGGGGGTATTTGTGTAATTCAAAGGTGAGCCTTTTATTTGTTTGTCTTTGGTGTATTTTTTGATAAAAACCTTTTTTTGTCATAGTAGCATTTTTGGATTAGAAATGTTTTATTTGCTATGTTTTTGGTTTTATTACTAAATCACACTTAGCTGACTGCATGCACGTCTTATTATATATAAATATATAAATAAATATACAGTTGACTTAAAAACATGAATATTTGTTTGATCATGAAATCTCAAAACTGCTCTTTCATGTAAACGAAAGGTCGGAAGTTCGAATCAGCATGAACAAAAATTAAAATGTATCTTCAAATAGAAATTTTCAAATATAAATGAGATTAAAACACTATTTCGATTAAAAAAAAGATTACACTTTTATGTTCTTAGCTATTTTATGGAAGCACACGTAAATTACAAATTTAATAATTTAATAAATGATTTTATATGCAGATGCATCACACATGCTAGAAAATTCCGTTTAATATAGCATAGAGTTTATCTTTCACCTCGTCCATTTTCATCTCAAATGCCGAATTTTCCTAGTTCCTAGCTTAAAACTTTGATTTTCCCTCTTCAAACATTTATTCTATGCTTTCCTTAAAAGAATTTCTGGAAATCATTAACGGAGCCTGTTTCCTTTTCTGTTTTTCCATTCCTAAATATGACAACAACATTTCCTCTCTATAATTTTCTGCATCTTTCATATTATAGATTTCTTTTTCAAGTTAATTTTTATTTAATTTATTAAGAATTATTAGGAAATCATTAATAGGAAGTTTCCCTATGGGGCAATTAGGTTTTAGTGACAAACTATCATTCCTAATAAGTTTTCAGACCACAGTCTTAAAAAGGTAAGTTTTAAGGACTACCACTACTAATTTTCTAAACACATTTTACTTTATTCAACTTAAACAGTTTATGTCCTCTCCCAATCGATTAACCAAAATCCTATCAAATTCGAACTAATTAACGATTTATTAACTTTAGTATATCTCATCTTCAAATTCATATTCGATTTCATTTTCACATTTTGTAGGCAAAAAGCCTAATCATATTTTTTTTTTTTTTTTTTTAATGCAATTACTATCTCTAGGTTTAATATGGTGAAACTAACTCTCCTCCTTTCACTTTCATCTCAAGTATGGACAACTTAGACAAAATTTTACAGAAAAAGTTAGAGTAGAAATCGAATGGTTAAATTAAATCAAATAATTATACTTTAGTCGAGCTGATGACAGTGCAGTTAAGCTACTAATTTGAGTAATATATATAGCTTTGCTATTTGAGATATGTAATTTTTATATCTATCCACAGTTTCAATCAATTAATCTACATCTAAGTTAATCTGCAGAATTATGGTTAGTTAATCCACATGTGGATTAACTGATCAATAAACTAAATGTTATGTTTTGGTTTCTTGTTTTCTTTGATTAATATATACTTTTGTGAGCCAAGAGAAATACTATTACTATATAAAACATGAATGAGGAAAATGATTCAAAAAGAAAAATAATTTGTTGACTATTAATATTTATTTATAGTTATTAGTCATAACGTAAGTTTAAATATAACATTAGCTCTCTACCAAATCATACGTTTTTTATTAGCTCTCCATTAAATCATGTATTTGGCGAGCCTAGCTCATATAAAACCTTTAATTCTAAATTATTTGTTCATTACTACTTCTCTGAATTGACATTTTCTTCTCCGTGCTTCAAAGTTTCTTAAGTAATTTCACAACATAGTTTAAATTGTTGACTGTTCATTTGTTTTAATGATGATGGGTTTAGTATGTACTATAAGAAAAATAAAAAATAGTGATGCAAACATCTACGGTGATTGGTGAAGCCTCATTCTTTCAGAAAAGATTAAATGGTTCTGAAAAATAAAAATAAACTTTTCATATCAAATATAAAAACAATTCATCGATTGCTTCTGACAATTTTGGGAAATATGATTAAATCATGTTCAAGGAACAAAGCATATATATTATTGACTGTTGTTGTTGATATCCCTAATATAATTAGATATGCATATTAATCGATATTTTATATTTGGCAACACATACAAAGTGCTGGTAGTTTTCAGAAGAAGATAACTACTTATGGACAAAACAACAATAATACAGTGGATAAAGAGAATAAAATTTAACTTAGTGCAAAAACCAGACTATGTTTAAAAGTAGCGTGGATGAACTGAATGATACATTGGATGTAAACAAAAATTACCTAGAGATATTTAGGAAAATATAGATGAGTTTTAGATGTACACAGATGAATGGTGGCTAATTTTATATTATAAATGTTTTTATTATTATAAATAATGACGGTATGTCATATGTGGATAATGTTTCTTTAGATATGTTCTCTGGTTACATATTTGATTATTTTCTACATGTAACAAGTAATTTATGCAAAAAAATGTAATTGTTTTAAGAAATAAATTGTATTTTACAGTCTGAATGTAGTTTGTGCTTATAAAACATTTTGGTACTAAAAAGATAAATAGGTTTATCTTTTTAATTTTTTTTAACTAATATTTTTATACAAAAAGATATACATTAGCTTTTTACGTTAGTTTTTTGCTTAAAAGCAGCATAAAAGTATTATGTTATACATGTTTCAATATGTCTAGGATTTTAAGTACTCAGGAAACTACTACAAAAAGATAATAAGATTTATCTTTTTTAATAATTAATGTTTTTTTATATGAAAGGATATCCATATTAGTTTTCTATCAAAAATATTGTAAAATTATTATGCACCAAACGTTTCAACACATTTATCTTCTAAATAAGTAAGGTATTTTTGTTATGCACAAAGAAAGACAAAAAAGATTATTAGAATTATTTTTTTAAATGAGCAATGTCTTTTTACACAAAAACTTGCTTACAAATTAATTTTTTACTTAAAAGTATTATTAAATTATCATGGAATAAATGTATTAAGACATTTATCTTTTTATGTTTCTTTTAACTAGAATAGAAATTGCCAAAAAAGATGAATAAGTTCGTCTTTTTAAACAACTTATATTTTTATACAAAAACATATAAATATTAGATTTTAATCAAAAACATTGTCAGAGTATTATGTAATAATTTTTTATTTTTTATTTTTATCATTTTAAATACTCTTCGTTTTTTCTATAATATAAAACAAGTAGACAAAAAGATAAATACATTTATCTTTATAACCAATGATGTTTTTTTTAAACAAGAAGTTTACATATTAGATTTTAATAAAAAAAGTATTGTAAAATTATTATGCGTGAGTGTTTTAACACATTTATATTATAAATAAGTAATATCT
>JASFAX010001540.1:0-50213 GCA_030737875.1 Allium sativum
TCGGAATTCGACGAAACCTATCCCATTGGGTCCGGAATGTTTTTTTATATTAAAATTAGGTGTTTTATCTTGAATTTGAAATCATTTGGGGTGTTAACTTTGCGAAAAACTCAAAGCATGAGTTGGTTACAATAAAATATTATTAAATCATACCCACACTTCATGCACTACATAAAAGGATGGATACGTAATGTATATTTCAACTACTATTTGTTTAACTTGCATCCCAAAATACTTTCCGTTGCCTTGTATACCAAATTTCCTGTTGCTTGTGTCCCAATCCTCTGAGAATTGTGACCGGCACGTATGGTTTTGAAACCCACCCAAAAGCATACAGCTACTGTACCCTTTACCCTATCTGTTGCAAACCTATATCAAACAATGTAGTAATCACGTAATTTCTCCGATATAAATAGGAGCGCTGTGTTTCGCTCCTCGAACAAAAAAAAAGAAGAAGAACAGAAGGGGAGGGATATGTTGTAGCTTGCTTGGAAAGAAGAAGGTGAAGAGGGAGCGGATCAGCATGAAATGACAAATGAAGGAGTGGACTATTTGAATACAAACAGCAAGAGTTATCATGCATGCATGAAACGTGGGTTCCCATATGACTAGACAGCGTGAGGACTTTTTCCCCCATTCTGTAAAGCCGCAAGCAACAGGGCAGTGAGCAGTGGCGGTGTAAGAGTTGGGAGCGTTGTACATGTTTGTGGGAAGGCTAAATATTGTGTGAAGAAGGAAGCCGGTTTCCAAACGAAAAAAAGGAGCGAAACAGGAAGAATGGGCAACTGTAGCGAAGCGGGCCATTTATGTTATTGGGCTCGGTGGGCCTTCGGGCGTTGTGAAGAAAAAAAATTATAGAGGAGAAATAGAAACGAGAGTGGGAGACTGGAAGGGTGATCTGGGACTTCGCATGCGTGGTACCAGGTCTCAGAACAAAGAAATGTACACTGAAAAGAGGGGAACCGTGCAGTTTTCAAATGAAGTGCTGATGGAAACAAAAAAAAATGAATTTGAAAAAGGACGGGATAAAAGAGGATAGCAGGTACAATGAGAAAGAAACAGTAATATTATATATACCTAAACGCGTTTTACTATTCCTAATCGAATTTTGCAAAAGCCTAATTATAATTAGTTATACCCAATAATATTCAAGTATGCCGTGTCCTATATGCTAATCTGCGCAACCATTACATAACGCGTCTGATCTTTTTACATGCCCAATCTAGTAGGACGTAACATGGCACACACGTACCCAACCTTATGCTTCAACGTTAGCTAGGAATTTAATAATACCACTAATGTAGTTAGAAAGATTATATGTTGTGTCTAATTCCTCTAAATAGTGCCAAATTGAGGTTTATGAAAAACGCTAAGTAGAATTGTAAATAAATTATTATTAAAGTTCTAATAATGCAAATAAATTATAATAATAATAATTTAATACCGTATAATTGTGTCATGCAATAACAGAAGCAGATCAACCAAGGGACATTGGGTCTGTGTCGACGAGCATGACATGATGAAATTGGTTTGGACAGAGTTGAAGGCAACCAGAATTTTCAGTTAAATTAAACGTTTTTTTGATTTAATTGAAACGAACTGTTTCAGCAACAAACGAATCAAGGTGAGTTAAACTCACTCAGTACTTCCCATTTATATTTTATATAAATTGGGTTTTTATATTGTGTGCTCTGTTTGCTAATGGTTGACTGTTTGCTAATTATATTTATTGGTTGATTAACCAATGAAATTAAACCATCGTTTAATTTCAGTGAAATACCAAATTGTTATTTTAACGATTGGTTCCAATAAAGGTGACTCACCTTGATTGGTCATGTTTATAAAATAAACGTGTTTGAATTGTTTGAATGATTTGAATTGCTTGTGAATTGGTTGGTGTTAATGGTCATTATTTACTGTTGTCAGTTAAATGAAACTGAATGATCTGTTTGAAGATAACCATTTAAATAAGGGAAGAACAGGTTGGAGGGTGTAACACCCCACCTCCATTAAGGTCACTCACAAAGGGAATGCCTTAACTTCAGTGGAGCATTTTAGGTAAACAGACACAAAATATCACAAGACAGATATTAAAAAATTTGCAGTAGAAACAAATAACTTTATTAAATCACCAAAATATTTTGTTACATAGTACCATGAGTCATAAAACCCTTACAAACAAAACACTTCTATCATACATTATCAGAGTACATAGGTATTTTAAAAGAAAAACACCATTCTCCAAATTAAAGAGCAAGCCACATAAGAGACAGAGATTCGAGCCATACTTCAGAAGTAGCTCCTAGAAGATGATATTCAAATCCTGACTAAACCTGGGTGTTTCCTCCCTGAGAACCTGGGAAAAAAAAGGAAAGAGATGGAAAAAGGGGGGTCAGACATAAAGTCTGGCGAGTGCGATAACTCTAACAATATAATCAACAAAGTAACTAGGCTAAGGCATAAGTTGGAAAGTAAGGAAATGACCATGAACGATTGAGTATGACAGAGTAAACAAGGAAACAAGAGGAACAACGATAACGTTAAAAGCACACCTAAATCACTACAAGATAATTACTATACTGCACCACCCCTAGTATAACAGGATTAGGTGTTATCCTAATGTTTAAACTTCCATAGAATCGAAACAGAATAATCTATACAGAAACAGAATGCTAGTAATGGGCCTTTACCACCGCAACATACAGAAGGTACAGAAGTAGAATACTAATAATGGGCCTTTACCACCCAACTAATGGGCCTTTACCACCCCAACAGACAGAAGGTACGAAAACAGAATCTGAAACAGAATCAGAGACGGAAACAGAATAATTCCTACGGAAACAGAATGTAGAATTAGGTGTACACAAGTAATGGGCCTTTACCACCCGAACAGACGGTACCACGCAGAAACAGACAGGTGTTACCACCCAACAGAAACAGACGGTACCAACAGAAACAGACAGAACTAAGTGTACCCTAAGTCCTACCCTAAGCGATCGGCTCCCTAACTCGTAGATACCCGTGTTGGTCCCACAGTGGGGTGTATCACTCCCCAAAGTGGCGACCCGATATTATCAGAGATGCACGGCTTATACCTACACGATGCAACAACGTCTTACCTGCCAGCCCGGGCCCACACACGCACATGAACCCGTTGGACTTGCGTTGCCACCGCTCACCCATTTTGGCCTCTTACAGTCAAGCCCAGTACGCGTGTCCCGTCCTTGACTTAGGTCGAGCCCACAGAGATACTTATGGGTTACTGGTTGAAACGGGCCCCCATGATTTGACACAAGCTATCCACCTAAGCTTGGTCCTCTCTAGTACTTCCCACTTAACCCACTTCTTATTCATGTTTTAATTACATGCTTCAATTTTGGTTAAGTATTTCTAATCGTATTTCAAATGCCACCCAAGGCACCCACTAGATTCCACATGCCACCCAAGGCGCCCACTTAACCCCCTCATGTCCCACTACATGTTTATCTGGTTAAGTGTTTCTTAATTCATTAAGACCGTAACCTCAAAAAGACCTCCCACATTAGACTGGCATTTGTGGCAGCTGGATTTGCCGGGCGGGTCCGGGCAGTCGTACACCACAAAAGAGTCTAACCTCGTGTCTTTACAATTGTTACGTATTTAGTTTATGCCTAAGACCTCTCACATTAGACTGACATTTGTGGCAGCTGGATTTGCCGGGCGGGTCCGGGCAGTCTTACACCACAAAAGAGCCTAACCTCGTGTCTTAGACGATTAATTACACCTAATTAATCATTCCCCCAATTTGAATTACTTTCCCTATTCAAATTATCAATCAATTCCAAATTTGACGATGTCCATAATTGACTCAATTATGTCCATCTATTTATGGTATGTAAAATCATACCAATTTCATCACTAATTAATTTTATTCCTTAAAATTAATTACATGCCTTTTTAGGCCATTACATGCCAAATTCACAATATGTGTGTATCAACTATTATCCCTATCGTACCCCCGTCATTCGTTCGCTTAACACGACATATTCATATTAGACTAGCAATTAGTCTAATACTTAAAAAAAGGAATAAACGTCACAAAGTCACATACACACAATAATAGATCTAATTTGCATCTAACTTGCAATTAAGAATTACAACATACTCGCATAGTCTTTGTATTAACAAGGATCCAAAAATCATAGATCTAAAAAAATGTGAACTTGCATGTATGAACATAGTTTTACACCCAACTAGCCTAGGTAATTATCACAAACTTACATAAACTGTGTATGTCGTCAACCTAAGCAAAAAGGTGTCATCTTGCAAAACTATGGATCCAATAAAGGTGTTAACTTGAGTGAACTATAGATCCACATAAAGGTGTAAACTTGCATAACTAGGCATCTCATAGATTCAACATAAAAATATCAACTCGAATATGGATCTAAACTTTAAAGGTGTGAACTTGTATGAATCCAAATTATCACTTAAACTTGCATATGAACATAATACTTATATGAACTAGCATATGTTCCACATCCGTATTCGCATAAAAACTGATGTTATAAACCTAGGTGGTTGGATTATAAAAAGGGATTCATTAACACAAGTTAACATCATGAACTACTAGCATATATTTTAGATCCAAACTTACATAACATCATATGTGAAACTGGCATAGCATCATATATAAAACTTGCATAACAACATATATAAGACTTGCATAGGCCAAAATTACAACTTGGATGATAGCAACATAACTTTACATCATAAATGATAGCATCACAACATAACGTCATAGAGATTTCAATCATAATCCTACAACATAATCACAACATGCAATCAATACTTCATATCACATCAATACAATCCGCATTATATCTTAATCCAATTAAATTACTAATTATCTTGTTAAAACTATCGAATTCACAACTCAAAAGCAGTCTTGAGTTTTGAATTATGATTTCTGGAGTTGAACTAGCGCTCCTTTGATGAAGATTCGCTCTTAGGGTTGAATAGTTTTGATTTGGTTGCTTTTCTTCCTCTTAATTTTGGTGGCGGCTGCTCTAGGGTTCAAGACAATAGAATGACGGCCATAGTTTTAGTTTTAATTCTGATTTAGGGTTTGAGTCTATGGGTCTTTTTATAGAGTTTTGAATTAATTTAAGCCGTCGGATGATCTTAGGGTTAATCAAAACCATTCAGTCCAGATTAGAACTATCCAGAAACCCTAATGACTCATTAACTAGTCAGAAATGACTCAGCACTGACTCACCGTTCGAACCAGATGGCTGTGCAGGTTTTCTCTCGGCCAGGGCGCACTTGGGAAGTGCGCCAATGCAAATTTGTACTGGCGCACTTCCCAAGTGCGCCAGTGCATTTTTTTTTCAAATTTCGTTCGTCCATATCTTCTTCATACGGTATCCGTTTTACGCAAACTCGGACTCTATCTCAAGCAGAATTCCGAGACGAACGCAATGGAGCGACCCGTTTCCCTTAATTCCCACATTTGAAATTAAGTATTATTAAATTTAGTTAATCTGATTACTCGAAAATTCGGGGTGTTACTTTCTCCCCTACTTAAATGATTTCGTCCCCGAAATCTTCAAGTTAAGAAGAATGTGTCCTACCATCCAATCACCCATCTACTCAACCATCATCCACAAGCATCCATTGTCCTTAGAAAACTTCTAATGCCGTATGAACATATGCAAAAAGTGTGTGTATATGTTCCTTATCTAATGCAAAGATCAGGCGGTCTACTGATTCAGTTGACCTCCTTAATGCGAATTATGTCAGTGCCATGTGTCCAACATGTATGCAATTTTCCTATTTGATACATATTATTTCTAAATGTGTGCGCAATCATTCATCCAAATGCAACATCCATGTGATGAGTCAACTATTTTGCAACCACAAAAATTGAAAATGCTCACACATCCATATGCAGTATGAGAGTGTTTTCGAGCCAATCTAGTGCCTAATGTGTGTGTAAATGCATCCACGAGCAACCACTAGCAAACACTTGCATCCACTTGCAACCATCAAACATAACATGTCTCAAACACATGTTTACATCCATGAGTTTCCTATCTAAAGGTCAAAGATTCGGTCGATGGGATACAAACAAATGATACAACTAAAACAAAAGCTCTGTCCCCAATTGACATCGGTTAAGAGAATAATTCCCTAAGTCTCAGCCCCGAAGGCCGAAATCAACATCAGACTGCCACTCAGAAAATTACCCCCGTTTAACAATGTCAAAACTAGAAATCTACTTCATGCTTCGAGTAGAAACCCCTATCCTTCAGAAATATTCAGATACTTACAGACTACTGGTACAGATCAGATTACAGAATGATTCTCAGAAAGCTAAGCATAACAGACCCTTGCGGGTTACAAGAAACTTTGGGGGTCTTCCCACGACAAGTTAGAAACTTAACGGCCCTCTACACAGAAAGCTGGTCTATTTAGACCCAACCCATAGCCCATAAACTTGAGCACACAAATGTCACATTCAAATTTTTGACGCCTAACACAGATAATTTCAAACCCCTACAAATCACTAACAATTGAGCCAAACCACAAATGGGGTTTGAAACAACTACGGGATCAGAAACAAGACGAGTATTACAGTGCAGAGTCTCAATTACAGAATCAAAAAGAGTCTTAACTCAACAATCGAATAAGGAAATTAAACCTTCTACATAAATTTTCCTATCCCTATCCTATCCATCAGCTGCGAGAGCATTCGCCTATCCTATCAAAGGAAGAGATTTTAGACAAAGGACCGAAGGATACTACATATGGCTTTTCTGGGAATGTTTTTCAAAACAGGCTTTCCTTTTTGAAAATACTTTCTTTTAAAACCTTTTTGAAAAATATTTTCAAAACTTTTATCTAATCTGGTAACCTTCAGCTCTGATACCAAGTGTAACACCCCACCTCCATTAAGGTCACTCACAAAGGGAATGCCTTAACTTCAGTAGAGCGTTTTAGGTAAAAAGACACAGAATATCATAAGACAGATATTAAAATTTTGCAACGGAAATAAATAACTTTATTAAATCACAAAAATATTTTGTTACATAGTACCATGAGTCATAAAACCCTTACAAACAAAAAACTTCTGTCTTACATTATCAGAGTACATAGGTATTTTAAAAGAAAAACACCATTCTCCAAATTAAAGAGCAAGCCACATAAGAGACAGAGATTCGAGCCATACTTCAGAAGTAGCTCCTAGAAGATGATATCCAAATCCTGACTAAACCTGAGTGTTTCCTCCCTGAGAACCTGAGGGAAAAAGGAAAGAGATGGAAAAAGGGGGGTCAGACATAAAGTCTGGCGAGTGCGATAACTCTAACAATATAATCAACAAAGTAACTAGGCTAAGGCATAAGTTGAAAAGTAAGGAAATGACCATGAACGATTGAGTATGACAGAGTAAACAAGGAAACAAGAGGAACAACGATAACGTTAAAAGCACACCTAAATCACTACAAGATAATTACTATACTGCACCACCCCTAGTATAACAGGATTAGGTGTTACCCTAATGTTTAAACTTCCATAGAATCGAAACAGAATAATCTATACAGAAACAGAATGCTAGTAATGGGCCTTTACCACCCCAACATACAAAAGGTACAGAAGTAGAATACTAATAATGGGCCTTTACCACCCAACTAATGGGCCTTTACCACCCCAACAGACAGAAGGTACGGAAACAGAATCTGAAACGGAATCAGAGACGGAAATAGAATAATTCCTACGAAAACAGAATGTAGAATTAGGTGTACACTAGTAATGGGCCTTTACCACCGGAACAGACGGTACCATGCAGAAACAGACAGGTGTTACCACCCAACAGAAACACACAGAACTAAGTGTACGATAAGTCCTACCCCAAGCGATCGGCTCCCTAACTCGTAGAAACCCGTGCTGGTCCCACAGTGGGGTGTATCACTCCCCAAAGTGGCAACCCGATATTATCAGAGATGCACGACTTATACCTGCACGATGCAACAACGTCTTACCTACCAGCCCGGGCCCACACGCACATGAACCCGTTGGACTTGCGTTGCCACCGCTCACCCATTTTGGCCTCTTACAGTCAAGCCCAGTACGCGTGTCCCGTCCTCGACTTAGGTCGAGCCCACAGAGATACTTATGAGTTACTGATTGAAACGGGCCCCCATGATTTGACACAAGCTATCCACCTAAGCTTGGTCCCCTCTAGTACTTCCCACTTAACCCACTTCTTATTCATGTTTTAATTACATGCTTCAATTTTGGTTAAGTATTTCTAATCGTATTTCAAATGCCACCCAAGGCACCCACTAGATTCCACATGCCACCCAAGGCACCCACTTAACCCCCTCATGTCCCACTACATGTTTATCTGGTTATGTGTTTCTTAATTCATTAAGACCATAACCTCATAAAGACCTCCCACATTAGACTGGCATTTGTGGCAGCTGGATTTGCCGGGCGGGTCCGGGCAGTCGTACACCACAAAAGAGTCTAACTCGTGTCTTTACAATTGTTACGTATTTAGTTTATGCCTAAGACCTCTCACATTAGACTGACATTTGTGGCAGCTGGATTTGCCGGGCGGGTCCGGGCAGTCTTACGCCACAAAAGAGCCTAACCTCGTGTCTTAGACGATTAATTACACCTAATTAATCATTCCCCCAATTTGAATTACTTTCCCTATTCAAATTATCAATCAATTTCACATTTAACGATGTCCATAATTGACTCAATTATGTCCATCCATTTACGGTATGTAAAATCTTACCAATTTCATCACTAATTAATTTTATTCCTTAAAATTAATTACATGGCTTTTTAGGCCATTACATGCCAAATTCACAATATGTGTGTATCCACTATTATCCCCATCGTACCCCCGTCATTCGTTCGCTTAACACGACATATTCATATTAGACTAGCAATTAGTCTAATACTTAAAAAAAGGAATAAATGTCACAAATTCACATACACACAATAATAGATCTAATTTGCATCTAACTTGCAATTAAGAATTACAACATACTCGCATAGTCTTTGTATTAACAAGGATCCAAAAATCATAGATCTAAAAAAATGTGAACTTGCATGTATGAACATAGTTTTACACCCAACTAGCCTAGGTAATTATCACAAACTTACATAAACTGTGTATGTCGTCAACCTAAGCATAAAGGTGTCATCTTGCATAACGATGGATCCAATAAAGGTGTTAACTTAAGTAAACTATAGATCCACATAAAGGTGTAAACTTGCATAACTAGGCATCTCATAGATTCAACATAAAAATGTCAACTTGAATATGGATCTAAACTTTAAAGGTGTGAACTTGTATGAATCCAAATTATCACTTAAACTTGCATATGAACATAATACTTATATGAACTAGCATATGTTCCACATCCATATTCGCATAAAAACTGATGTTATAAACCTAGGTGGTTGGATTATAAAAAGGGATTCATTAACATAAGTTAACATCATGAACTACTAGCATATATTTTATATCCAAACTTACATAACATCATATGTGGAACTGGCATAACATCATATATAAAACTTGTATAACATCATATATAAGACTTTCATAGGCCAAAATTACAACTTGGATGATAGCGACATAACTTTACATCATAAATGATAGCATCACAACGTAACGTCATAGAGATTTCAATCATAATCCTACAACATAATCACAACATGCAATCAATACTTCATATCACATCAATACAATCCGCATTATATCTTAATCCAATTAAATTACTAATTATCTTGTTAAAACTATCGAACTCACAACTCAAAAGCAGTCTTGAGTTCTGAATTCTGATTTCTGGAGTTGAATTAGCACTCCTTTGATGAAGATTCGTTGTTAGGGTTGAATAGTTCTGATTTGGTTGCTTTTCTTCCTCTTAATTTTGGTGGCGGCTGCTCTAGGGTTCAAGACAACAGCATGATGGACATAGTTTTAGTTTTAATTCTGATTTAGGGTTTGAGTCTATAGGTCTTTTTATAGAGTTTTGAATTAATTTAAGCCGTCAGATGATCTTAGTGTTAATCAAAACCATTCAGTGGAGATTAGAACTATCCAGAAACCCTAATGACTCATTAACTAGTCAGAAATGACTCAGCACTGACTCACTGTTCGAACCAGTTGGCTGTGCAGGTTTTCTCTCGGCCTGGGCGCACTTGGGAAGTGCGCCAATGAAAATTTGTTCTGGCGCACTTCCCAAGTGCGCCAGTGCATTTTTTTTCAAATTTCGTTCGTCCATATCTTCTTCATACGGTATCCGTTTTACGCAAACTCGGATCTATCTCAAGCAGAATTCCGAGACGAACGCAATGGAACGACCCGTTTCCCTTAATTCCCACATTTGAAATTAAGTATTCTTAAATTTAGTTAATATGATTATTCGAAAATTCGGGGTGTTACAGAGGGATCCAACCGGATTCCTCAAATATATTATTTATTTTCATATTACCATATATGAACTATCATGATTGAGTGATTGATTTGATTTGTGATCATTGACTGAAAAGCCAACACGAGTTGTGTTTTAACCAATGGGCAATATTGGTTGAGTAATCGGCAGTAAATGGCCTAAGAGTAAATTGATTTAGTTATATTGATTTACCGTCTGGTGAATCGATAGGACCGAAGTTATTTTATAACTAAAGATAGATTTTGAAATATATATTTTGAATAAAATTTTATTAAAAAGAAATAAATAATTATTGTTATAATTAATTGTAAATTAATTTCATAAAGTCAATTCTGATGTTAACCAGATTTGTAAATGTGAGAATAAGAAAATTAACCTAACAGTTAAATTTGGATAATTATTTTGTTAAGAAAAAAATTAGATGGAATTATTTAAATTAATTATGTTTTTAATTAATTTAAATTAAGAACGAATTGGTATTTAGTTAATGAGATAACCGTGTTTTGAGTGGATAAATTGACCGTTTTAATTGGGGTTGATTAATAAATTAGTAAAGGTAAATTTGGTGAAAGAAGTGGGTCTAGGATTTGATAACCAAATCCGAATTATAGATGAGTTTGGTTAGAGAGGCCGAGTTAAAAGTGATGTTTTATAAAGAAGTTACTTAATTATTGAATTAAGAAAGAACGGGTATATTTCGAGAAAGAGAATTTCAAAGCGTAAGAAGGTTTTATGAAACCATATTTTGAATAAATTAGTGAAATGGGATTTGTATTGATATTGGAACATAGTATCGGGTTTTGGATTACAACTCGTATTTACCTTAAGATATGAACGTTGTTAATCAAGGTCCGAGAGGTAATTAAAATACCCCAACTTGAACGACTTCAGGATTATCTGGGGGTGGTATTAGTTGTAATGGTAAAAGAGGTTAGTAAGCTTTTATTTTTCATTAGAGAAATAATAAAGCAACATTTTGATGAAGATTTGAAAAGAAAATTATATATAATGAGAATCCAAAGGGAAGGGAAATAAAAAGGGAGTTGGATTGCATGAAATTATAACGATATTTTCACGTTAAAAAGGAAAAGTAATGTTGAGTTTATTCTATCAGAATAAGCATTCGTATTGTTTGAAGTAGTGAAATAGATGATATTTCGTAACATCGTTTTACAAGTAATAAGTTAAAATGATTTCCCAATATTATAATAATGTGGCTAATGTTTGAAAGTGAGAATAGACAACTGAGTATGATATAGGATTTCCTAAGCATAAAAAAATAAATTTGTTTAAAGAATAATCTTATGAAGCGAAACTATATTTATAATATCGAAAGATTTAAGAGTTTGAATTTACATTTGTTTAATTAAAAGGCCAATTGATGCTGAATATTGAACCAGTGATCTCATTGGATTGTCATGATTGAAACACTGATTATTTTGATAGTTTAATCACCGACTATCAAATCTGTCCAATACGATTGTTGGTACGGAAAGACCAGGATCGAAATTATATTCGAAAACCATTCCGATCAACAAATACCTGAAGATATCAGAAGATGATCAAGGTGGAGCATTGAAGACTGTGGATCTTCATCAAACGGAAGAACTGCTAATAATCTCTGGGATTGCAACCAGAGATAAACTATGGTTCTGTCGTGATTGAAATCTACGGATTGCAAGAACTTCTCGCTACTGATCCATGGGGTGATTCCTATGTTGGATGCAGTAGGAGAGTACCTTCGGTTCTTCCTGTTCCTTGATGACTTATATGGACGAATGTTTGACAGAGTATTTCCTGAAACCACGTACGTTGATTTTTACAAATATACCGAGTGGTGACAAAGAGGGGCACTTCTTTTATACCCAGAGTATATTTGTGGACGTCAATTAGTGATTTGACAGATCTGATGATGTGGCATTTAAAGTGAATGGTGACCAGATGTTCCAAAAAGGAAATTTAGAACCTCAAGCCTCAACAACAGGGAAATGACAAAAATCGGGCTGGCAGCATGACTATGTGGGTCGCTCCCATTAGGGTGTATAATCACCTTTCTAGAGAAATTCCTTTTGTTTCTTTAATCTATTTCGATGCTGTCCCTTTTTGGGAAACGGTGGTTTGAGCCCAACCGTTGGTGATATACATTCGATACACTCAAGAGAAATGAGTGGTCGGTCATGTGAAGGCCGGGTTGCAAGACGTTCTTGTTGAACCCAGTATATTCGCCTCTAGAGATACACTATCGGAAGGTGGTCCCATACCTTGTCATAGTCGGAATCCAATTTCCAATAAGCGCCCGCGGTTTTGATTGTATACTGTATATGTGGAGCGTGAGATGCAAGCGTTCTACTAGATTCTATTTATTTGTATTTAGACACTATTATAATATCAGAAAAGATATTGATTTCAAAAATGTTTTGGGTTATCGTAAGGTAAAAACCGTCTGTATTTATGTGTGGATTTGGACTTACGATTACCCTTTTCTTTCAAAAAGATTTTAGAACTTTAAAATTAAGTTGGATGATTCCCCTTAATACTGTGCGAGTTTTTCTCACTCTGGTTCACCAGACTGACCCGGTGTTTTGTAAATGCTCGGGTTAGCCCGGGTGTACAGGTCCAGGTTATCGGATGCTGCGAAGTCCCGAGACAAGCTGGAGATGTTCAGACGTATTGTACCTAGTATTTATTCCGCTGTGTGTTGTGTATAAGGACGAGTTATTATAACTGTCCAAAAATGTTGATGTACTCTGATATTGTAAGTATTTGTAAATGCTCTCAATAAAAAATTATTTCTGTATTATATTTTGTTTTTCTGCGATGTGAGACTCTGATTCTGTGTTGTGTTGGTTCTTCTTCTTCTATTCTAATATTTCTTTCTTTCTTATCCCACCCTCTAATTTCTTTCTAATAACGTTCCAGTGTTTTCGGTGTTTGGAAGGTCGGCATGAGTTACGGTAAAGGTAACTATGTCGATTTTCTGGGCCGAAAATCTTTGCGTCATTACAGTGGTATCAGAGCTATTGGTTTAGTAATAACCTTGGCTCTGTGGGGTAACTCGATAGAGATAGGGTTAGTAATACCCTAGATCGAGATTGAGTGTATATATATGAGAGCGTATTTGTAAATTTTATATACAAATGTTTTGTATTGTGTTTGTTGATCGGTTCAAGTGTTGAGAAGCATTGAACTGTCAAAGGATATGGTATTGTTTTGAAATGAGGGTAAATGAAACAATTTTACCCGAAATATATTTTTGTATAGAAAAGAAATAATTTTATAAATTATTGAGATATTAGTGTGTTTGATCGATCTGAATGGAATTCAAATTGGATTGAGAATTTGAATTGAAACTTAACTTTGTTAAGTAAAATTAAATTAAGAATGATATCAAAAATTTAATAAAATAAATTTGGAAATCGAGTAAATAATAATCAAATTGAAATCAATCGGACATTAATCGATTAATGTTCAGATATGTGAAACCAAAGTAAAATATTAATATTGAACGTAAATTCAATTTATTTGGTTGATTTGATTGTTATTGCTTGTTGATGGTGAATTATTTGTTATTGGATGATAGTTTGTTTGAATGGAAATAATCAACGATTTAATGGAGCTAAATGAATTGTAAACTAAAGAATAAATTCCAGTATAATTAAAAACTGGGCTAGAACTGCATATGAATTGGAATTTATGATTTAACCCTGTATTTGAAAATGAATTGGGGCTATATGTTTGATTTTGGAATTAGTGTAGTTACACTCGTTGATTAGTGTAATATTATCTTAGGATTTTATATATTTATTACTCATATATGAATTGAGTTGAGTACAGATACCAGATGACTTTGAGAATTGATTATAGTCGCGTATACTGCACATAAATTGGGCAAGTATGCTAAATAGCGCTCGAACAGGTACGCCTACGCAAAATTATAAAATTTTGGGGTTTGATTTTTGTTTTCCGACCGTGTGGGTCAAGGTATATATATTATTTGTTCCTGCGATATCGTAGATGTCACTCCGTGCAGGGGAGACTCTACCGAATTTTTCTGGGAATTTAAAGTGTTAGAAAATTTTCGATATTTTTGAAAATATTTATTTACGTTATTGAACTGATTTCCGATTTATAATAAATTGGATTTGGAAATTAATGGGTTTGTAACGTTCTTTCTTACCTTAGCAATTTCGAGGACGAAATTATTTTAAGAGGGGAAGAATGTAACGTCCCGTATTTTTGGTAGTCAAATATTTTATTTGAATTATTATTTTAAATATTATATTTGGAATATAATTAATTTTTAATATTTAATTCTTTATTTAAAAATGAAGTTTGAACGTTATATATTTATATAATTATAAAACGAGCTCGAAATGGCGCTGCAGTTCGTAATTTGGAGTTTTGAACATCAATTGAGAATACAAGATTCGATATAAGTCGGATTTCTATGAAACAAGAAACGTTGGAACCGTATCGATTATAATTTTCATATGAAAGAGAAAAATGCAGATTTCATGTTGTAGAGTGTTAGTTATGGCCAAATCAAATTTTAAAATAGTCACTATGAAAATCGTTATTAAAATTTAAGCCTTTAATATGGCCATTTTGCAAACGGTCTTCGTTTTCGATGAAATCAATTTCATTGGGACCGTAATGTTACATTATTGCATGGTGTTGAATTGCGTGGCAAACCGATGTCGTATATGACCACGGTAGCCGTAAACGCCTGTTCATTTTCTATAGCGCATAATTAAATTTATTTAATTTAATAGAGAGATATTTGGGTGTAACTTGAGTAGACGGTCTAATTAAGCCACGAAACCAATTCCGCTGAGTTCGTATCGTCGGTTAGAGTCAGGATAGGTATATAGTTTGTTATTTTTGAAGACCGGGTAATTTGGTGTCCAAAATGATATTGCGGTGCGCGTAAAAATAGCCTACCGGGAAAACAGTCCCAGAATGCGACGAAACTAGTGCCGTTGGGTTCGTATTGATTAATTATTGTAGGATTTCAAAGTTTCAAGTTGATTAGATTTATCTAGTAATCGTGAAAAATTGAAACGTGTGTTTATTTCTGGTT
Source organism: Allium sativum (assembly GCA_030737875.1). Taxonomy (NCBI): domain Eukaryota; kingdom Viridiplantae; phylum Streptophyta; class Magnoliopsida; order Asparagales; family Amaryllidaceae; genus Allium; species Allium sativum. The sequence goes on from JASFAX010001540.1 coordinate 15,538, forward strand.
TTATAAAGGAATTTTTTTCAATCGATGTCGGAATTTGACGAAACCTATCCCATTGGGTCCGGAATGTTTTTTTATATTAAGATTAGGTGTTTTATCTTGAATTTGAAATCATTTAGGTTGTTAACTTTGCGAAAAACTCAAAGCATGAGTTGGTTATAATAAAATATTATCAAATCATACCCACACTTCATGCACTACATAAAAGGATGGATACGTAATGTATATTTCAACTACTATTTGTTTAACTTGCATCCCAAAATATCTTCCGTTGCCTTGTATACCAAATTTCCTGTTGCTTGCGTCCCAATCCTCTGAGAACTGTGACCGGCACGTATTGTTTTGAAACCCACCGAAAAGCATACAGCTACTGTACCTTATACCCTATCTGATGCAAACCTATATCAAACAACGTGGTAATCACGTAATTTCTCCGGTATAAATAGGACCGCTGTGTTTCGCTCCTCGAACAAAAAAAACCAAAAAGAATAAAAACAGGAAGGGGAGGGATATGCTGTAGCACGCTTGGAAAGAAGAAGGTGAAGAGGGAGCGGATCAGCATGAAATGACAAATGAAGGAGTGGACTGTTTGAATACAAACAACAAGAGTTCTCATGCATGCATGAACCGTGGGTTCCCATATGACTAGACAGCGTGAGGAGTTTTTCCCCCGTTCTGTAAAGCCGCAAGCAACAGGGCAGTGAGCCGTGGCGGTGTAAGAGTTGGGAGCGTTGGACATGTTTGTGGGAAGGCTAAATATTGTGTGAAGAAGGAAGCCGGTTTCCAAACGAAAAAAAGGAGGAGCGAAACAAGAAGAAGGGGCTACTGTAGCGAAGCGGGCCATTTATGTTATTGGGCTCGGTGGGCCTTCGGGCGTTGTGAAGAAAAATAATAATAGAGGAGAAAAAGAAACGAAAGTGGGAGACTGGAAGGGTGATCTGAGACTTCGCATGCGCGGTACCAGGTCTCGGAACAAAGAAATGTACACTGAAAAGAGGGGAACCGTGCAGTTTTCAAATGAAGTGCTTATGGAAACAAAAAGAAATGAATTTGAAAAAGGACGGGATAAAAGAGGATAGCAGGTACAATGAGAAAGAAACAGTAATATTATATATACCTAAATGCGTTTTACTATTCCTAATCGAATTTTGCAAAAGCCTAATTATAATTAGTTATACCCAATAATATTCAAGTATGTCGTGTCCTATATGCTAATCTGCGCAACCATTACATAATGCGTCTAATCTTTTCACATGCCCAGTCTAGTGGGACGTAACATGGCACACACGTACCCAACCTTATGCTTCAACGTTAGCTAGGAATTTAATAATACCACTAATGTAATTAGAAAGATTATATGTTGTGTCTAATTCCTCTAAATAGTGCCAAATTGAGGTTTATGAAAAACGCTAAGTAGAATTGTAAATAAATTATTATTAAAGTTCTAATAATGCAAATAAATTATAATAATAATAATTTAATACCATATAATTGTGTCATGCAATAACAGAAGCAGATCAACCATGGGACATTGGGTCTGTGTCGACGAGCATGACATGATGAAATTGGTTTGGACAGAGTTGAAGGCAACCAGAATTTTCAGTTAAATTAAACGTTGTTTCAATTTAATTGAAACGAACCATTTCAGCGACAAACGAATCAAGGTGAGTTAAACTCACTCAGTACTTCACATTTATATTTTATATAAATTGGGTTTTTATATTATGTGCTCTGTTTGCTAATGGTTGACTGTTTGCTAATTATATTTATTGGTTGATTAACCAATGAAATTAAACCGTCATTTAATTTCAGTGAAATACCAAATCGTTATTTTAACGATTGGTTCCAATAAAGGTGACTCACCTTGATTGGTCACGTTTATAAAATAAACGTGTTTGAATTGTTTGAATGATTTGAATTGCTTGTGAATTGGTTGGTGTTAATGGTCGTTATTTATTGTTATCAGTTAAATGAAACAGAATGATCTGTTTGAAGATAACCATTTAAATACAGGGAAGAACGGGTTGGAGGGATCCAGCCGGATTCCTCAAATATATTATTTATTTTCATATTAGCATATATGAACTGTCATGATTGAGTGATTGATTTGATCTGTGATCATTGACTGAAAAGCCAACCTGAGTTGTGTTTTAACCAATGGGCAATATTGGTTGTGTAATCGGCAGTAAATGACCTAAGAGTAAATTAATTTAGTTATATTGATTTACAGTCAGGTGAATCCATAGGACCGAAGTTATTTCATAACTAAAGATAGATTTTGAAATATATATTTTGAATAAAATTTTATTAAAAAGAAATAAATATTTATTGTTATAATTAATTGTAAATTGATTTTATATAGTCAACTCTGATGTTAACCAGATTTGTAAATGTGAGAATAAGAAAATTAACCTAACAGTTAAATTTGGATAATTATTTTGTTAAGAAAAAAATTAGATGGAATTATTTAAATTAATTATGTTTTTAATTAATTTAAATTAAGAACGAATTGGTATTTAGTTAATGAGATAACCGTGTTTTGAGTGGATAAATCGACCGTTTTAATTGGGGTTGATTAATAAATTAGTAAAGGTGAATTTGGTGAAAGAAGTGGGTCGTAGGATTTGATAACCAAATCCGAATAATAGATGAGTTTGGTTAGACAGGCCGAGTTAAAAGTGATGTTTTATAAAGAAGTTACTTAATATTGAATTAAGAAAGAACGGGCATATTCCAAGAAAGAGATTTTCAAAGCGTAAGAAGGTTTTATGAAACCATATTTTGAATAAATTAGTAAAATGGGATTTGTATTGATATTGGAACATACTGTCGGGTTTTGGATTACAACTCGTATTTACCAGAAGATATGAGCGTTGTTAATCAAGGTCTGAGAGGTAATTAAAATACCCTAACTTGAACGACTTCAGGATTTTCTGAGGGTGGTATTAGTTGTAATTGTAAAAGAGGTTAGTAAGCTTTTATTTTTCATTAGAGAAAAAATAAAGCAACATTTTGATGAAGATTTGAAAATAAAATTATATATAATGAGAATCCAAAGGGAAGGGAAATAAAAAGGGAATTAGATTGCGTGAAATTATAACGATATTTTCAAGTTAGAAAGGAAAAGTAAAGTTGAGTTTATTCTATCAGAATAAGCATTCGTATTGTTTTAAGTAGTGAAATAGATGATATTTTGTAACATCGTTTTACGAGTAATAAGTTAAAATGATTTCCCAATATTATAATAACGTGGCTAATGTTTGAAAGTGAGAATAGACAACTGAGTATGATATAGGATTAAGCATAAAAAAATAAATTTGTTTAAAGAATAATCTTATGAAGCGAAACTATATTTATAATATCGAAAGATTTAAGAGTTTGAATTTCCATTTGTTTAATTAAAAGGCCAATTGATGCTGAATATTAAACCAGTGAACTCATTGGATTGTCATGATTGAAACATTGATTATTTTGATAGTTAAATCACCGACTATCAAGTCTGTCCAATACGATTGTTGATACGGAAAGACCAGGATCGAAATTATATTTGAAAACCATTCCGATCAACAAATACGTGAAGATATCAGAAGATGATCAAGGTGGATCATTGAAGACCGTGGATCTTCATTAAACGGAAGAGCTGCTAATAATCTCTGAGATTGCAACCAGAGATAAACTGTGGTTCTGTTGTGATTGAAATCTACGGATTGCAAGGACTTCTCGCTACTGATCCATGGGATGATTCCTATGTTGGATGCAGTAGGAGAGTACCTTCGGTTCAACCTGTTCCTGGATGACTTGTATGGACGAATGTCTGACAGAGTATTTCCTGAAACCACGTACGTTGATTTTTACAAATATACTGAGTGGTGACAAAGAGGGCACTTCCTTTATACCCAGAGTATATTTGTGGACGTAAATTAGTGATTTGGCAGATTTGATGATGTGGCATTCAAAGTTAATGGTGACCAGATGTTCCAAAAAGGAAATTTAGAACCTCAAGCCTCAATAACCGGGAAATGACAAAAATCGGGCAGGCAGCATGACTATGTGGGTCGCTCCCATTAGGGTGTATAATCACCTATCTAGAGAAATTCCTTTTTCTTCTTTAATCTATTTCGATGTTGTCCCTTTTTGGGAAACGGTGGTTTGAGCCCAACCGTTGGTGATATACATTCGATACACTCAAGCGAAATGAGTGGTCGGTCATGTGAGGGTCGGGTTGCAAGACGTTCTTGTTGAACCCAGTATATTCGCCTCTAGAGATACACTATCGGCAGGTGGTCCCATACCTTATCATAGTCGGAATCCAATTTCCAATAAGCGCCCGCGGTTTTGATTGTATACTATATATGTGGAGCGTGAGATGCAAGCGTTCTACTAGATTCTATTTATTTGTATTTAGACACTATTATAATATCAGAAAAGATATTGATTTCAAAAATATTTTGGGTTATCATAAGGTAAAAACCGTCCATATTTATGTGTGGATTTGGACTTACAATTATCCTTTTCTTTCGAAAAGATTTCTGAACTTTAAAATTAAGTTGGATGATTCCTCTTAATACTGTGTGAGTTTTTCTCACTCTGGTTCACCAGACTGACCTGGTGTTTTGTAAATGCTCGGGTTAGCCCGGGTGTACAAGTCCAGGTTATCGGATGCTGCGAAGTCCCGAGACAAGCTGGAGATGTTCAGACGTATTGTACCTAGTATTTATTCCACTGTGTGTTGTGTATAAGGACGAGTTATTATAACTGTCCAAAAATTTTGATGTACTATGATATTGTAAGTATTTGTAAATGCTCTCAATAAAAATTTATTTCTGTATTATATTTTGTTCCGCTGCGATGTGAGAATCTGATTCTGTGTTGTGTTGGTTCTTCTTCTTCTATTCTAATATTTCTTTCTTTCTTATCCCACCCTCTAATTTCTTTCAAATAAAGTTCCAGAGTTTTCGGTGTTTGGAAGGTCGGCATGAGTTACGGTAAAGGTAATTATGTCGATTTTCTGGGCCGAAAATCTTTGGGTCGTTACATCCAACATCGAAATATTCCGAAGATGATTTCCATTCGAATCCACTCCTATTCATATATTGGATATTCTGGTTATATTAAAATCCATTCTCAATCCAATTTATTTATTTAAAAATAACTGGATTATAATTCTAGTTACAACTAGTTCATTTCGATAAAAATGTATTTTTATCCTTTCAAATATGGAATTTTCATCCCAATTCTTTCCAAATCATTTATTATGATTTTACACAACTTATTAATATTTTTAATTATTTTATCAAGGCCCGTACAGCCGATTACCATCAACGGTCATCGAACTGCACTTACAGCGACCTTTTCCAAATTTGCTTTAGATGTAATTCCAAATCCGACCGTTAGATTTCAGGTCTCTTATATTCGTTGGAAAGCTCTTTTCGATACGAACCCAACTGTTCTGGTTTTAGGAGAATCTGACGGTCGGATCTCCCGTAATGTCAATTCGAAGTCAATGGTCGAAATTCGTGAACGGTCGCGATGCGGCGCGTTCTATTCAGGCCATTTAATATGTATATATATATATATATATATATTTCGTCGATTTCCATTTAAAACATACTTTATAAATCATTTATAAATTCGTTTTGAAACGATTCTAACTTCATTTCAAATCAAATTTGAATATTTCTTAATAAATTCGTTTTAAATTCATTTTAAAACGATTTCATTTTCATTTCAAATCAAATTTGAATATTCCTTAATAAATTCGTTTTAAATTCATTTTAAAATGATTTCAATTTTATTTCAAATTTCAAATCAAATTTGAATATTCCTTATCATTATATTATTAAAATGATAATATTTCAAAATATCTGATTTTGAAATCATTTCCTTTTCGATATTCATTATAAAAAAGAATAAAATCGATATAAACATAGTTCACGTCAAAATGGCATTAATCTAATCAACACGGCTTCATATTTTTCAATGTTTTTGTGTCCATCCCAAATCGGACATCAAAATCATATTTTGATCCATTATTGAATATTATTTTAAAATATTAGTTATTTTAAAATATTCATTATTCCTTATTTTAAAATATTCGTTAATTTAAAATATTCGTTCTTTCCGAATTGGAATCAGACACAGTCAATTACCATATAATTTATTTATATGGATTTCATACACACATGTACACAATAATAATCAAACATGGTCAACCATCATCCAGAGTGCATTACACAACTGCATAAGCATTAAATATAAATAATTAACGCTTACAACAGTCTGTCAACCCATCGATTGACATACAACTAAATATTGGGATTAGTGTATGTCCAATATCATCCCAATACCCGTGTGGGGTTTTCAAACAACAAACACTGATTATTATTTGTGCAGTTGGGCGATGTGTAAAATATATCGACCCAATCAATATCAGTCAAATGTGTGTATATAAACAAACCGTCCGATTTGTAAATGAATATTTATTGTCATTCATATATTCGTTAAAAATTATATTTTTAACTATAAAATATTTATTTCAACACATGAATATTTTATTTTCCATTTCACATCTCAATCACAATCAATTTCCACAACACAATACAATCAAACAAGTCGTCCATGGTCTGTGGACGACGGTGTCAGGAGCTACTAAGCCCTGCTTGCAACCTAGTATATATATTTAACTAGAAAACAAGATTAAAGTGAAAAGTTCTCACCTTTGGGATCCATTCCTCCATTCTTTATTTCTGAACGGTTTGGATTTGAATTCGATTTCAGTTGGTTCCATCGCAATCTGTTTCACGCGGTTTTATATTAAAAATCAAAATTCTAAAAATGATGTTTATAAATAAAAATCACATTTTTATTTCAACGCTTTCTTTATAAAAATCATATTTTTATACTGCTACTTCGTATATAAAAATCATATTTTTATAATTCAGTTTTATATATAAAAATCATATCTTTACATCGCTACTTCATTATAAAAATTATATTTTTAAAATGCTTCATATATAATAAAAATCATATTTTTATTTCGCTTTATATGTAATAAAAATCATATTTTTATTCAATGAAAAATCTTATTTTTCTACAATGAAAAATCTTAGTTTTCTAATCTAAGAAATCATATTTTCTGTTTACAAAGAAATCATATATTTCAATTCAATGAAGTCATATTTTTCATTTCAATGAAATCATATTTTTCATTAACTTATAAATCATATCTTTAGAAACTAAAGATCATATTTTTAATCTACAATGCTATTTTACATAAATCAAAATTTTAATTTACAATGCTATTTTATATAAATCATATTTCTAATTTACAAAGCTATTTTATAAAAATCATATTTTTAATTTACAAAAATCATATTTATAAAAATCTTATTTTTATTTCTAAAAATCATATTTTTATTTTCAAAATTATATACATGATAAAACAATGCTAATTTCTATTTCAAAAACATTGCTATTTTTATTTTCGAAACATTACTATTTTGATTACATGATATATATGTATATATAAATTCTATTTTTTTAAACTATTGTTATTTTCATATATTGTATAGTTAATTAAATAATTTCCTAAGCATAATTAATTTAATTAACTAAGGCTATTACCCTTATCATCTTCATTGCCTAATACTGGAAACTCGCACCCATCGTCGGAGGAAAAAGGGAACCCGTCGCACCACCATCCAAGCGCCGGACCAGGATCAGTCGACGTCATCTTGGAACCCACATCATGCGCCCACCCCTCCCTTGATCCTGGCCAACTCGCATAGCCCAAGGCACCGGAAAAACTGATCGAACGCCTCGCCTTTGAGGCGCCACGACGGCCTCCTCGAAACCCTAGATCTGATCACCCCCGTACGAAGTGGAAGCTCATGAAGAGCCCTTGAATTTTGGTATAGATATCATGATTTAATTCGGAGTATGTTAAGGGAAATCGAGGATTGAATTAGGGGGATTTTTCCGCCGTTGTTTGAGAGGGAGGCGCGGGTTTTAGTGGGTTGACCACGAATGAATTAAATTAGGGTTTGACCAATGTCCTAGGGTTATATAATTTACATTTTAATATTATTTAATTCAAACATTATTCGTTTAATACTCCAATTCAAACCCAACGACTCTCACCTCTAGCTAAATACCCCCATTTAGGATATAATGGGATATGTCTCGTAAGCCAATTCGACTGTTACGATCAGTTTTCGTTAAATTTAAAATATAATTCAATATATATTGAATTTGAACGTAAATTTTAATTTACCGGGGCCACATACTGACTCTAAAAATTCCAGAAAAATAAATCTAGCCATGTATAGACGATATGGTCCTAACAAAACTAATTTCGTCGAATTTGGAGACCGTTTGAAAAACGGTCATTTTCCAGTCGATTAAATTCAAACTGAATTGACAAAACACGTTTAAATTCACCACGCTCGTATATTGATTCCAAAAATTATGAAAATTGGAATCTAGAAATAATTTGACATTCTGAATCCAAAAAAAGTGGTCTTGTCGAAAACGGAGGTCGTTTGCAAAATCGCTATTTTTAAGGGTTGTATATTGTATATAATTCCATAGCGACTATTCTGAATTTTCAACTGGACATAACTTTTTATTCCCATTATGAAATTTGTAATTTTCATATTCGTTGGAAAGATATTTTCAAACAGATTCAAATATTTCTGGTTTCACTAAAATCCGGTTTATTTTGAATCCTGCACATTCATTTGAAATTTGAATTCGAATTTTCAAACTTCCGCGCCATTTCAGGCTCGTTATATAATTAAAATAAATATTTATATTCTAAATTCGATTTAAATAAATATATACGTTTTAATTCTATTCAAAATAAATTTCTAGTCCTTATTATTTAAAATAATCCATTTTAAATATTCAAAATCCATTAAAATTGCTAAAATAAAATTTTTAAATTGGTTACGATTTTCCGGGTTATTACAATCTCCCTTACTTAAAATCTTTTCGCCCTAAAAAAGGAACGGAGCTGAAAATTGTTTAACTAATCAACTCAACTTTCATTCTGCCGTTCATTCTTCAACTTTTCGGTTTCTAAGAATTTTCAAATTCTTCAAAAATTTGGCTAACATCCTAAATTTTCGAAAAATTTCGCCATAACCTCCTTTGTACGGGGAGACATTTAAAACCTTAACTAGCCACGCAGGACCCTCACCAATCCAAAAGAAAAGAAAAAGCCAAGTAGCTAGCCAATCGGCTTACAAAATCATCCAAACCCAAGAAATATAGTAAACATGTACCTATTTGTCGGGCATATAATTTTATTCCTCTGCTTAACTTCCTTGCCATGACCTGTTCAACATACATATGTGTACATATATGCAATTTCAAACAATTTTCAATTTAGTTCAATATTTGACTCAATTTGGCTAAATTCACCATTCATTTATATATGGGTTTCAATAACTTTATTAGTTAAACTAATAATCGAACAACTCAACCAACAATCAATTTGTGAATTATCTTTTCAAATGCATAATTTTAATATATATTCAAAAATCATTTTTGATGCCAAATCACAACAATATCCCTATCTAAATTTTGGTTCTCATACTAGTCAATTGGAATCATACAGATATCCCACTTTCGAGACTCGAGAATAAATACTGATGATGCGGCCGCATCACCAGAATTATCCATGGGCGAGTAAAGTGTGATTCTATATCCATCCAGTATATTTGAGACTTCCAATACACGTGGATCAGACGTATATTAAAATCTCTATATACCCGATAGTCCAAAACAATTTAAAATAAATTATTCAAATACGTATAATATGATAAAATTTTCAAAACAAAATTTGTTTTCATTTTTATTTTAAAATAACACTCTGCATACTTGTTCTAGGATACTATTGATCCTATCTATAACAGTCATTCTCATCGGATATTACTAATCCAATCTCTGATGAATTCTTTCGTTTGGTTCTAATATGTCCTGTTCTCGAGCTCTGTAAAACCAAAGCTCTAATACCAAGTTGACACGAACCAAACTCGCCCTTACGGGAAAGCCCTTGAGTTGAGAACACGACAAATCAGAACACAAACAGAAGAACATTTCATTGCTATTACAATAATTTACATCAGAGTACAAGAATATACAGAGTATGAACACATAATATACATTTAGTAAATATCAGAGATTTACAAATTATTATGCAGCGGAAAATAATACGTAACACAGCTTAAAGAAATACACGAATACAGAGTGTTCGGAATATAGCTCCAGTTGTAAACCAGGATTATGTGAATATAATATCTGCAAAACCAAAACTACTAGATGACCGTGTGGAAAATAAGGGACCTAGAGTTTAGGTTGAAACAATAAACTTTAGGTCAGTCATGTGACTGGTGTGAGAACTAAAAAAGTTATTAAACCTTTACTTTAAAAATAAAGTAAATCAAGGGACCACGCCGTATAACAAGGAACAGTTTTTTTTTCCCTAGAATACCAGTGCATATAACAAACAGCGCAATGCTTTTTGGAAAATGAAGCTATTATAAGACTCAGGTCCCATCACACAATGCAACGCAAGCCGGAGGATAGAGTTTTACCTTATAATAGCCAAACATGCTCGGTACGTTTAAAACAAATCATTTGATACTATAATAAGTGTATAATGTCATTAACAGCTTCAAATATAAATGTATCAATCATACACGGCATGGGTACCATCTATCATGTCGCCATACTATTTCTACAATTAAAACCGCAAAGTCACGTACTGGAAGTTGGATTTCCATCTCGGAACCAAGGCAAGAGATCGTCCTTACCGCTTCGAGACTCTCTAGACCAAGCCTCAGGCAAGTACTCGGTCAAGCCTTTGGATCGCTAGGGCCGGTCCACCTTGGTGGATTAAAATTCCTGAACAATACGTTTTCCCGCCCTATGGGGCGTAAACTGGTCAGTATATCGAGCAAACAATCCATCGGCTCCGCAGTCACCGATATAACCGAGGTGCCTCGCTATCAATCATCCACATAAGTAAAATGTTTGGGCTCCATACCAAGACACCACTCTTAGTTAGAAGGAAATGCATGTCCTCTCTGAATTCCTCTCCCGTTTCTGGTTCACACCGAGGTGTGAGGCTCGCGAATTAATGCTATACACAAAGCTATGCTATATTAAATCCATGCTGTGATCATCAACCACAAAACTCTGCTTTTCAACGGAAGCCTTGATCATTTACATCTCAGCATGCCACACAGGACATTCACGCCATGCAACTGATGTCTATCAATATATAACCTCTGAGCTCGTACATCTCAGAGAAGAGTGTTAAGAAAGAGAATAAATTCTCCGCCACCAAACAGATATATATTTAATAGAGATCAATCAACATAGAGTAAAATTCAATGTCAGACACACATCCATTTACAAGTTCGTTCTGGGTCTGAACGAAACCGGAGGCACCTTATTCCTCGTCCCATATGTCCAATACGGGAGAGAGGTCCTCACATATCCAGTCAATCTCCAAGTATGTAACGACCCGCATTCTACGCATCATAGGATCGTAGGATATTTATTTCTTTCACATACGAAGTCGTATGGTCATGTAACTTTGGGAGACGACTATTGTGGTCATTTCCCATGTTCATGATTTTTCCCGATTTTTAAATGACCATTTTACCCCTAGTTGGCACTGTTTTGGCCATAACTTTTGACTGGAAATGAATTTTGACCTGAAACCACTTCCATTGGCTTCGGATGATGGTTTCTCTTTCCGTAGAGTGGTCACATTAGCCAAACGGACTTACCGTTTGGGAGATATGGCTGAAACAAGTTTCAGATGGTGAAAAACAGCTTAATTGGGCTTAACCGGGTGATTAGCAGCTTGGCCCAAAGGGGAATTTCGGGTTTAGGGGTACATAGGGGCTGATTAGGGTTAGGAAACATTTCTTTAGACATTTTCCAGCCGCCACTTTCATTCCTCTTAACCTAGACATGGCCTCCACTCTCTAAATCTCTCTCAAAACACCCAAAATCACTTTCTAATCAAGGATTAAGGCTTAGAGGCATCAAATTAAGAAGAAAAAGCACCAAAGCAAGGTTAGAGCTGCTGTTGGACATCAGTATTCACCCAAATCAGAGGAGTTTCAGTTCTGAGAATTTTGTTTGTGGCCAAGGTGAGTGATTTGCATAGTTTTTGCACTAATTACGGTGATTAAGGGTAATTAGTGAAGATTAGCGAATTTATACGTAAATAAATTCTGGAAAAATTCTTAAAATTCTAAAATAATGTTTTAAGGCTCTGTTAGAAATTTGGGATAATTTCGATGTGTTTTGCTAATCGTATGCTTAAACATGATTAAGAAGGATTATAGGAAAATGTGAGGTTTTAGCCACTTTTGATCCATTTTGATTCATTTGGATTGTTGTTTGCTGTTTATGATTGCTATTACATGTTGCTATGACTCTATGGTATGTTTCATGATTGATTAGAATAGTTAAATTGCTTGAAAATGTCGTCGAATGGCGTAGAAAGCTCGCTGGAAAGTTGCAGAAGTGTGCAGGTTCCGAACCGGTTCGGATCGGAGAAAGGGGTCGGATCGGATTGTGAACTGACCAAGGGGATCCGAACTGGATTGGAACTTGTCACTGGAGGAGGCTCGGCGAGAAGGAAGGCTTTTGCTTAGAGTTGGAGTGGACGAGGGGATCGGATCGGAAGAATAATTGGAGGCCAGATCGGATAGACTTGGAGATGCAGGGCTCGGATCGGAAGTAAACACTTGGGAGGACTAGCAAGAGGGAAGGCCACGCAGATCAGATGACAAGGAGGGATCGGATCGGAATACGTGAAGAAATAAGGGAGCGGATCGGAGCGTTGGAAGGAAGGACACCCGACCCGACTCGGAGGAGGACGCCGACCCGACCCGGGGTGAAGCTCCCGACCCGAACCGAATGGAAGATGGCAAGGATGGAGGACCGACCCGAACCGACGCTACCGAACCGAACCGAGTTCTAGGACTGTTACCGCACGACAACTCTTCTGAAGACCCACTCCAATTCGACCAAACCCGAGATGCAAAGGAAGTCCAAATGAGAAGTTAGAGCTTAAGATTCAGATGGGAATCAACGAGCTCACTTCATGATTGGGCTTTGCTGCGGGACGCGTGCCAAGGAGTTATCGACACCTATAGCTTTGGACCACTATGGTAGGAGGTACGAAGGCGGATTCAGGGCCATTATGGCATCGGTAGAATCAAGGGCTATGACCAATGAAGTGGGTCATTGAAATGTTTGGTCATGACTCCAAATGTTTGGCTTGGTCACAGCAGGGTTTCTACAAGTCGGGATTGGTCGTTGCCTCAGTTTGTCTAGTGTTCCAAAGTGGTAGATGTCGTACGCTTTACGCACTGAGTGAGAGATGTGAGGATGGTTGCTATGGATGATTTGCTTGCTCTCATTTTGACATGCACACCCCACCCCCGTATTCTTACACTATTTATTATGGCACCTTGGAGTATTGTACGGTATGTGGTACTAACTCTTTGGTTGCAGGTCCAGGTTCAGGTATGGTTTAGTATACCTGTTATTATTCTGTTTAGATGCTTATCGCTCATACCAGGCTTTATGTCTGACCCAGAGTTTTATGTCTCCTCTTATTACTCTGGGTGCTCACACGAGCAGACTAGAGACAGGTTAGCTGGTGATGCACGGGTAGATGATCCGGAGACGAGCAGGAGGCTTCCACGTAATATACATATATAGTATTCTCCCTGTGTTGTTGAAGATCACTGCTTGGGCATTGGTGGTGTATCTTCTATTTTGGCTTTCTGTTGTTCAGAGACAGTAGATTTTGAAAAGTTGTAATAAGCTGTATTTGGATTTCCGCTGCTTTGAGATTGATGTTGGTTTTAATTATCAGCTTATGCACTGTCTCGCCTGTTTTATGTCAAGTACATTATTATTATTATATTTTATTCCATGCGCTGTGAGACATTCTACAGGTTCTTTGATTAGTTCACTCCCTTCTTTCCTTTCTTATGACGACCGTCTTATGCTAGTCGGGCATGTGTACAGCGCACTTTTGGAGGAAATGCAGGCTAGTGTGAGGCGGGCCGTCACAAAGTACGTCTGGACAATCACCACTTATTACCTTGTCTTGGGTGTACAGCCCAATCAAGACATCAGTAATCATCCAAACGATGTGAAGACCTCCGGTCTTCAACTACTATCTTCATTGTCGACTTATCGTCGATTCAATTATTCAGAATGGGATAAACCTGGTCTTTCTGAATAACTCGCGTATCTTATAAACAAGTGCTATAAAAACACAACATACGACTCATTCCAATTCTGAATATTCTTTTATTTAAATATTCATATCCTTTGGGAAATGTTCCCTTTAATTTTATCAAAGATAAATTCTTTAAATTTATTCTTTAATCTTCCATTGCATATCAATTCAAACCAAATTAAGGTTTATCCAAACTAGTCGGGATTAGCGCACCTTACGGAAGTAATCATTTGTTATATTTCTCAATCCCAACCTATTTATCCCATGGAGAAAAACTGGTAATACTCCATATCTAATACCACGGTGTTATCGATAAAATTATTTACCATTTCACGTTCATATCTAATTAAAGATTTAACTATCGCTTGGAGCAAAACTGGTGATACTCCATTCTCGTTCATTTCATGAATTCAATAAATTTATTTATCTCATTCACATTCCAATCTAATTAAAGATTCATTAAAAATTTAATCCAGTTTTAATCTCAAAAATCATTACTTAATGATTATTCAAAGTTAAGAAATTAATCTTACCTTTAACTGGGTTAAAGAACTAATGTCATTTAAAACACAGTTCACGATAAACCCAAATCGCATTCCATTAATTATGGAATCTTCACCGAAAACATATTAATATATAATCGATATCAATTTCCGTATCTGACAAATAATATAAATGGAATAACGACAAAGCCTTTTAAATTCCATATATATTAATAGTCTTCCTCCACAGAAGCTCATTTCGATTATTATCAAATCAAATTTCATTCCATTCCAATTTATTGTATTAAATTGGAATACTTTGGTATGGAAAAATTCCTTTAAATCTTAATAGAAGATTTATAAATTCCAAATCACATTTGACTGTAAATCGGGTTAAAGAACGAATGTATTAAAAAACACAGTTTACGTTAAACCCGATTCACATTCCATTTTATTCCAATTACCAAATGTAACTAGAAACTCTAATAATCTTAATCAAAAGATTTATTCCTTTCAAACAGGGTTCAAGAACAGTGTTACTGAAGACACCGTTCACGACCAACCCCAAAATCCAATTCTTTTATTCAGTTCCAATTAAATATTAATTAGTTGGGAAATTTTCACTAAATCTTAACAAAAAGATTTAATCTTTCCTCCACTTTAAGAACATTGTTATTTAAGACACCATTCACGATAAGCCAAAAATCCCATTTGATATTAAATACAAGGCTCTGAATAGAAAATATATCAGCTTATATTCAATATCAAATTCTGAAACCAACAAATATTGTATTGGAAATAACGATATAAATATATCTTTCAAATTTCCATAACAATATCTGCATAATCATGAAATCCAACATCGAAATATTCCGATGATGATTTCCATTCAAATCCACTCCAATTCATATATTGGACATTCTGGTTATATTAAAACCCATTCTCAATCCAATTTATTTATTTAAAAATAATTGGATTATAATTTCAGTTAATAACTAGTTCATTTTGATAAAAATATATTTTTATCTTTTGAAATATGGAATTTTCATCCCAATTCTTTCCAAATCATTTATTATGATTTTACACAAATTATTAATATTTTTAACAATTTTATCAAGGCCCATACAATCGATTTCCATCAACTGTCATTGAATTACACTTACAACGACCTTTTCCAAATTTGATTTGGACGTAATTCCAAATCTGTCCATTAGATTTCAAATCTCTTATATTCTTGGAAAGCTCTTTTAGATACGAACCCAACGGTTCTTGTTTTAGGAGAATCCGATGGTCCGACCTCTCGTAATGTCAATTCGAAGTCAATGGTCGAAATTCGCGAATGGTCGCGGCGCGGCGCGTTCTATTCAGGCCATTTAATATATATATATATATATATATATAATATTTCATCGATTTCCATTTAAAACATATTTTATAAATCGTTTATAAATTCGTTTTGAAACAATTCTTACTTCATTTCAATTTTGAATATTCCTTAATAAATTCGTTTTAAATTCATTTTAAAACGATTTCAATTTCATTTCAAATTTCAAATCAAATTTGAATATTCCATAATAAATTCGTTTTAAACTCATTTTAAAATGATTTCAATTTCATTTCAAATTTCAAATCAATTTTGAATATTCCTTATCATTATAATATTTAAATGATAATATTTTCAAAATATCTGATTTGAAATCATTTCCTTTTCGGTATTCATTATAAAAATGAATAAAATCGATATAAATATCGTTCACATCAAAGTGGTGTTAATCTAATCAACACGGCTTCCTATTGTTTAATATTTTCGCGTCCATCCCAAATCGGACATCAAAATCATATTTTGATCCATTACTGAATATTATTTTAAAATATTACTTACTTTAAAATATTCATTATTCCTCATTTTAAAATATTCGTTAATTTAAAATATTTGTTCTTTCCGAATTGGAATCAGACACAGTCAATTACCATATAATTTATTTATATGGATTTCATACACACATGTACACAACAATAATCATATACAGTCAACCATCACCCAGAGTGCATTCCACAACTGCATAAGCATTAAATATAAACAATTAACGCTTACAACTGTCTGTCAACCCATCGATTGACATACAACTAAATATTGGGATTAGTGTATGTTCAGTATCATCCCAATACCCGTGTGGAGTTTTCAAACAACAAACACTGATTATTATTTGTGCAGTTGGACGATGTGTAAAATATATCGTCCCAATCAATATCAGTCAAATGTGTGTACATAAACAAACCATCCAATTTGTAAATGAATATTTATTATCATTCATATATTCATTAAAAATTATATTTTTAACTATAAAATATTTATTTCAACACATGAATATTTTATTTTCCATTTCACATCTCAATCACAATCAATTTCTACAACTTAATACAATCAAACAAGTCGTCCATGGTCTGTGGACGACGGTGTTAGGAGCTACTAATCCCTGTCTGCAACCTAGTATATATTTAACTAGAAAACAAGATTAGAGTGAGAAATTCTCACCATTGGGATCCACACCTCCATTCTTTATTTCTAAACAGTTTGGATTTGGATTTGATTCTAGTTGGTTCCATCGTAATCTGTTTCACGCGGTTTTATATTAAAAATCCCAATTCTAAACAATGATGTTTATAAATAAAAATCACATTTTTTATTTCAACGCTATCTTTATAAAAATCATATTTTTATATTACTACTTCGTTTATAAAAATCACATCTTTATAATTCAGTTTTATATATATAAATCATATCTTTACATCGCTACTTCATTACAAAAATTATATTTTAAAATGCTTTATATATAATAAAAATCATATTTTTATTTCGCTTTATATATAATAAAAATCATATTTTTGTTCAATGAAAAATCTTATTTTCTATAATGAAAAATCTTATTTTTCTAATCTAGAAATCATATTTTCTATTTATAAAGAAATCATATATTTCAATTCAATGAAATCGTATTTTTAATTTCAATGAAATCATATTTTTCATTAACTTAAAAATCATATCTTTAGAAACTAAAGATCATATTTTTAATTTACAATGCTATTTTATATAAATCATATTTTTAATTTACAATGCTATTTTATATAAATCACATTTTTAATTTACAATGCTATTTTATATAAATTATATTACGAATTTACAAAGCTATTTTATAGAAATCATATTTATAAAAATATTATTTTGATTTCTAAAAATCATATTTTTTATTTTCTAAATTATGTACATGATAAAACAATGCTAATTTCTATTTCAAAAACATTGCTATTGTTACTTTCAAAACATTACCATTTTTATTAAAGTGATATATATATTCTATTTTTTAAAGCTAATGTTATTTTCATACATTATATAGTTAATTAAATAATTTCCTAAGCATAATTAATTTATTTAATTAAGGGTATTACCCTTATCATCCTCATTGCCTAATACTGGAAACTCGCACCCATCGTCGGAGGAAAAAGGGAACCCAATGCACCACCATCCAAGCGCTGAACCAGGACCAGTCGACGTCACCTCGGAGCCTACCTCGTGTGCCACCCCCTCCCTTGATCCTGGCCAACTCGCATAACCCAAGGTGCCGAAAAAACTGATCGAATGCCTCGCCTTTGAGGCGCCACGACGTCCTCCTTGAAACCCTAGATCTGATCACCCCCGTACGAAGTGGAAGCTCATGAAGAGCCCTTGAATTTTAGTATAGATTTCATGATTTAATTCGGATTATGTTGAGAGAAATTGAGGATTGAATTAGGTGGATTTTTCCGCCGTTGTTTGAGAGGGAGGCATGGGTTTTAGCGGGTTGACCACGAATGAATTAAATTAGGGTTTGACCAATGTCCTAGGGTTATATAATTTATATTTTAATATTATTTAATTCAAACTTTATTCATTTAAAATTCCAAACTCCAGTTCAAACATAACGACTATCGCCCCTAGCTAATTACCCCCATTCCGGACACATGAGATATGTCCCGTAAGCCAATTTGACTGTTACGATCAGTTTTCGTTAAACTTAAAATATAATTCAATATATATTGAATTTGAACGTACATTTTAATTTACCAGGGCCACATACTGACTCTAAAAATTGCAGAAAAATAAATCTGGCTATGTTTAGACGATACGGTCCTAACGAAAGTAATTTCGTCGAATTTGGAGACCGTTTGAAAAACGGTCATTTTCCAGTCGATTAAATTCAAACTGAATTGACCAAAACGTTTAAATTCACCACGCTCACATAGTGATTCCAAAAATTATGAAAATTGGAATCTAGTAATAATTTGACATTCCGGATCCAACAAAAGTGGTCTCGTCAAAAATGGAGGTCATTTGCAAAATCGTATTTTTAAGGGCTCTATATTAAATAAAATTCCATAGCGACTATTCTGAATTTTCAATTGGAAATAATTTTTTATTCCCGTTATGAAATCTGGATTTTTCACATTCATTGGAAAGATATTTTCAAATAGATTCAAATATTTCTGGTTTCCCTAAAATCCGGTTTATTTTGAATCTTGCACACTCATTTGAAATTTGAATTCGAAGTTTCAAACTACCACGCCATTTCAGGCTCGTTATATAATTAAAATAAATATTTATATTCTAACTTCGATTTAAATAAATATATACATTCTAATTCTATTCAAAATAAATTTCTAGTCGTTATTATTTAAAGTAATTCATTTTAAATATTCAAAATTCATTGAAATTGCTAAAATAAATTTTTTAAATTTGTTCCAATTTTCCGGATTGTTATAGAGGTAGAGGATGATATACATACTTGGGATAGAAATCGATGCTAACTGGGTAGGAGTTGCAGGATTCTCGGTGTTTGATAGAGGATGTGACAGCGTATCCAGCAAGGATACAATGAAGGAAATATTGGCATCGGATTAGGAAATCGGTGTGGTAGTGGTAGGATGAAGAGCAAAATTCGGTTGTAATGCTCATGAGTAGCCCATCAAACTTGACCCTAAGCTTTTAATCAACCCATTTACCATAATACTAGTATAACCGCACAACGGTGGGAAAACCGACCGTTAAAATCCTTAATATAAAATCTAAATTATTTTTTAAAATTTATTTTAATTTAGCTTTTATTGGAAAATTTATAACGTAGTTTACGATAAATTGGAAGTAACTGAAAAAACGTAAATCTGATTACATTATGAATTATGAAAAGTTATAACCTTACAATTCATGAGGACTAAGGAGAAAAGCGACATATGAAAATCAATTCTAGAGAACATACCGAAATATAATGAGTCATGATATGGAATTTCCTGGGTTTGAACATTTTGAGTGTAGAACGTAACTATGTCAAGTAACAATCCAAGCAAAAAATAAAATGATTTAATTGCACTAATGTCTACAAAAACAATACTTGCACAAACCTTTTCCATTGCACTGATGTCTAATACTGAAATTTAGCTTACACTGCGAACGAATTTATAATGCAAAGGGAAAGACACTAGCATCGATAATTAGTTCGCAGTAGCACTCATGAAGTTATTTAACTGCCATCTTATTATATTTATTTTCTAAATTTTCTTTTATGAAATGAGCAACGAAATAAGAAATAATAAAATATTGGTTTTATCCATCAATATGATTCACTTTGAATATGAATTCAGGATTTAATCATTCACTATAATTCAATTTTAAATATGAATTTCGAAATGCATTGTACATACGTGATTAAGCTTTCCTTGGTCTTCCGTCACATTTTGATCTTGAGCTTGAGATTCAATGAATCAAAATCCTAAACTAAGTTTATTTCAACGGCTTGGGCGATTAATGAGATTTCTTTTCTAGCTACAGAATAATGACATCTAATTAGGGAAAGAAAAGCCAAGAAAGAGAAAATGCGTACTATTTTTCATTGTTGTGCATTCGGTGCACCAGAATAACCATTCCGCAATAGCTTTGAGCTATTGAGATTGCATAATTACTATGTTTCTTTAGTTCATTGATAATTCCAGTGCATTTTTTGGTGTGCCAATTGCCAAGCCAACATGCTTTTGGTTAGTAAAATGTTAATGCATGTATAGCAGTAAAAAGAAATAGTGAACAAACTAAAAAAATGATAGCAACAACAGTAAACAAACTTTAAAAATAATAAGGTATCATGCCTGTTTTATTTAGTTCAGTAGCAAAAACAGTGAACATACTAAAAAAAATGAAACAAACTAAACAAAAGAGAAAACACACAAAATGAATATACGTTCAAGAGCGCAAAACGAAACATGGCAAAATATAACGTTGCTCATAAGCAGTAATGCAACAGAGACAATTTCATATCACATCATCCAAGCATACAAAAATGAACAACTAAACAAAAATGCACTAAATAGATGCAGACGCTCTTTTAGTTAGAATAGAATTATACACATATCAAACAAAAAACAAAGTAAACAAAAAACACACAAAATGAACATGAACATCCATCTTTTTGTTTTAAGTATTCGTAGACCGCCTGTGGTTTAAGATGTTTACATTTGTCATTTTCAAAGATATAAGTACGCCTAAAATATTTACAACCTGTTAGCTTGCTGTAAAATAAAATGGACATGTTAAAAAAAAACATGAAATATTGAAAAAGAATTTGAGCGCTAAAAAATTCAATTGAAAATGAGCAAACATGCATTAGAAATAAACTAGTGATACATTAACAGTAAATATTACAATACACTAATACAACACTGCATTTAGCAATAAGAATTACAAGCTATTTAGATGTAGATTAATAAGTGTTGTGGAGAAATTTTGATTCAAGACCGCTCAAATCAAAGATCCCCAAATCAGCAGAAGACGCGATCGTGGTAAACGTGCAAAAACAACCAATTAATATCGAAGACAATCTCAACTCAATACAAAAGCCAATCACAATCACCACACAAGAGAAATAACTGGGCAATAGCGAAAAATAAATCACACGGGATTTATAGTGGTTCCACTAACAACTTGTTAGTGTACGTCCACTTGAGTACGTCCACTTGAGAGAGAGCTTTTTATTAACACCAATGAAGAGTACAAGAGATTGATTACAGTGGTCACTCAGTTCACTTTAGAATTTTATTTGTGGAGATAAAGAGCTGAATTTTTTTGGAGAGAAAGAATGAATGAATTGAATTGAATTCCATTCAATTGCCTTTCTTGAACCCCTTTAGGCCCTTTTTATATGACCAATTACATCATGTCCAAGTTACTTGATCTCCAAGTAAACTTGGCACCCAAGTTATCTATCCTTTCTTTCCGTAAGAAAAATATCCTTCCATTGATTTAGCATCACCAGTTTTAACACTCCACATTGATGTAAAATCACCTATCTCGAACTCCATGACCGAATGGTATCCATACCATTACTTGTAACCGATAGCTCCAACTATCATCGTATCTACCTTCACCAAGCTTGAAAGTTTTCCCAATGAGTTCTGACAAATCCACCCCTCATTGCACTCCATCAACGAGTTCAAGCAAAAACCCCACCCACTAATAAAGTGTTGAAAACACCCAACTTCAAAACTAGTCACACCAAAAGACAAACATACCAAGAAGATAGAACTTCAACCTCTCACCGATACTCTTCTTCATCCATTGCCAAGCTTCTCTCCCCAACCATGCCACCCCGTGGCACCTTGCACCTAGCACCTCTCCAAGCGAATTAAGTTCCAGCAATGCTCGAACTTACCAATCACCAATGCCTTAGTGAACATATTCGCCACATTATTCTTTGTGTGCACTTTTCGAATGTGTACTTGCTTGTCTTCGTCCATGGCTATTAGAAATGACTCCCTGACTTCAATGTGCTTCGTCCATGAGCTAAATGCCACATTTTCCGCCAAGTGGATAACGCTTTGGCTATCACATTGAACATGAACCAAATTCGGAATATCCGATGAGCCTTCATTCTCCTTGAACATAGCCGACCCAGCAAAAGTAACACGACGGGAAACCATAGCCTTCTTCATTTCCGGATTCCAAATCCGATAGCCTTTATTGCCATCCATATAACCGAGAAAAATCCTTTTGAAAGCTTTAAGTTATAGATGATCATTTCCCGGATCATGCACATAATATGGACTGCCAAATACTCGAAGATAACTCAAGTCAACGCTTTTCCCCTTCCACACTTCCTCCAGAATTCTGTTATACATAGTCGATCACGGAATTCGATTAATAAAATGCACCGCGGTTGACAAAGCTTCGACCTAAAATCCCTTAGATAAACCCGATGTCAATCTCATGCATCGAACTTTCTCTAGTAGACTTCGGTTCATTCTCTTCGCCACTCCATTAGATTGCGGATCTCCCAGTGTAGTAAAATGCCTCTGAATACCATGATGCTTGCAAAAATTCAGAAACTCTCCAGAAACATACTCACCGCCATTATCGAACCTAAGCACCTTCAAAGTCTTTCCACTCTCATTCTCAACAAGAGCCTTCCATTCTTTGAATCTTGCAAATGCCTCCGACTTGGCCTTCATTACATACACCCAAACCTTCCGAGAAAAATCATCAGTGAAAGAAATATAATATCTTGCTCCTCCCAAAGAAGCTACAGGCACTGGTCCCCAAACATCCATGTGCACATACTCAAAAATCCCTCTTAAATCATGTTTTCCTTCACCAAATGACACTCTAGTTTGCTTCCCCATGACACATTCCTTGCAAAACTCCAACTTACTGAAACTCTCATCATCAACCATATCCCTTCGACGATGAACATCTAAACTCTTCTCCGAGACATGACCCAATCTCAAATGCCACAGCCGTGTCGCATCTAAGCCACGAGAACTATCAACACTGACACAAGTTTCGCCTTCCACGGTCAATCCTTGAAGAAAATAAATACCATGAGTTCTAGCACCCTTTATAACCACAAGAACACCCTTCGAAACCCTCAAGCTATCACTCTCAATAGTGATCTTGCAACCTAAAGAATCAAACTGTCCCAAAGAGATAAGTGACTTCCGTAGTTCCGGAACATAGCGCACATTAGTGAGAGAACGAACCACTCCATCAAACATTCGAATTTGCGTGGATCCAATTCCTTTCAATTTGCAAACCGCAACGTTTACCATAAAAATTGAATTTCCTTCCCGTTCAACATAAGAAGAAAAACAATTCCTATTAGGCGTCATGTGATATGAAGCCCCCGTATCAAGCACCCATTCGCTGCCCGAAACATCCGATGCTACAGCCAACAAAACATCTACGTCTTCCTCACCAACATCTCTCCCTACCGCAACTGATGAAGATGCTACTTCCTTCTTCCCCTTTTTTGGAAAATCATTCTTCCAGTGACCAGGTTTCTTACATATAAAGCACTTGCCATTTCTTTCCTTCGATTTTCCTCTTCCACTGGGCTTCCTAGACTTAGAACGCCCCCGGTTCCCCTTCTTCTGTCTTTTCTTTCTCCGCAAATAAAAATTGACCATTACCAGCACCACTACTACCATCACTCAGCTCCTTCATCTGATTTCGTAATTCCTCACTAAAAAGACCCGTCTTGACATCATTTAGAGTCAGTGTATCCCGGCTATAGATCAAACTATTTGAGAACCCAGTATAGAGTTCAGGAAATGAACATAACAATATCATCGCCTTCTGCTCCTCCTTAATCTTCAAACCTACAACCTTCATCTTCATTAGCAAATCATCAAACACATTTAAGTGCGCCTTTAGCGAAGTTCCTTCCTTCATCTTATAGGTATAGAAAGTCCGCAACAAGATCAGTTGATTTGTGAATGATTTCTTCATACACAACTCTTCCAACTTGTTCCAAATACCTTTAGTAGTCGTCTCACCACTAATTTCGGAAATAACATTCTCCCCCATGGCAAGTTGAAGTGTAGTGAATGAATGCCCACTCTTCCATTTCTTCTCTCTCTACATCTGAGATGTCCGCGGGTAATAAATGTGTATCAGACACTACCCAATGTACCCGATTCCGCCTAAGAACAGCTTTCATCTTCCATTTCCATTTTTCCAAATCATTATCGCCATTCCACTTGTCGATAACCAATTGTGAACCAAAAGCTGCATACGACCCACGTATATAAGGAGTTACACTACTTGGACGAACCGTTGATAGCATTTTTACAGCTGTCTACCAACACCAATGCTCTGATACCAAATGTTGTGGAGAAATTTTGGTTCAAGACCACTCAAATCAAAGATCCGTAAATCAGCGGAAGACGAGATCGTGGTAAACGTGCAAAAACAACCAATCAATATCGAAGACAATCTTAACCCAATCCAAAAGCCAATCACAATCACCGCGTAAGAGAAATAACTGGGCAATAACCACATGATTTATAGTGATTCCTCTAACAACTTGTTAGTGTACGTCCACTTGAGAGAGAGCTTTTTATTAACACCAATGAAGAGTACAAGAGATTGATTACAATGGTCACTCAATTCACTCTAGAATTTTATTTGTGGAGATAAAGAGTTGAAGAAATTTGGAGAGATAGAATGAATGAATTGAATTGAATTCCATTCAATTGCCTTTCCTTCACCCCCTTAAGCCTCTTTTATAAGACCAATTACTTCATGTTCAAGTTACTTGATCTCCAAGTAAACTTGGCACCCAAGTTATTTATTACTTAATGCCCAAGTTTTCTTTGCCTCCAAGTAAACTTGGCACCCAAGTTATCTATCCTTTCTTTCTATAAGAAAAATATCCTTCCATTGATTAAGCATCACCAATTTTAACAATAAGTAGGACAACTTCTAAATCTAAAATGAAATAGAGCAGTAATAAGCATAGAAAGTTATACATTAGAACTCAGAAGTCGTATGCATGTCTGTTAAGAAACATCTAAACTTCTTACTTACTAATTAAAAGTCAACGTCCTCCTCATTAATGATCTGATATCATCATCCAAATTATCTTCTTCGCCAATATGTGCATCATTGTCATACTCAGTCTCTGAACGTGAATGCTCAATAGGTTGCTTCTTCTTTCTTTGAGTTAGAAGTTGGTTCTCTTGTCTTCTTTTTTTGCATAGTCTTGTATGGCTATTGAGGCTAGTATTATCATCTAAATCTATACCTACTTCAATAAGCCTAACCATATGATCTATATCACCCACATTTTCATTAGAAACATCATCAGAAGGAACCATCCAATCATCGCAAGCATCATCTAATGATTTTAAAAAAATTGGATCTGCATCTTATCTTACCAAACTAGTACGACATTCATAGCGATGTCTTAACTTTGTGTTATATAGAACATACACGAGATCATTCAATTTTTGATATTTTAGTCTAATTCTTTTCTTGCTATGTTTCTGATTATTGAAAGGAAAAAATGGAATAGAAGATTAATAGATTGTACAACTATTCAGTATATGACAAAAGTTAAACGACTTGACTTACATTATCGAATGCACTCCAGTTTCTCTCACAGGGCGAAGCATATACAATAATGCCTAAAACTCTTTTAGCAAAATTATGTAGCTCTGGGACCTCATTGCTCCATGTAATCCATCACTCAGCTGCATTGAAAATAAGATAAATATTTAGTTCAACTGATACTAAAACATATAAACCGTTTTGATAGAACTTCATCTATCACATCATTTGTCATTTTATGAATTATCTTTGCATCCTTAATATTTACAGAGCCATCAAGTGATTTCAGAAAGATGGTCCCTTCTGGACAATTAACAAGAAATTTATAAGTGTTCTTCCTACTCCATTTATCCACCAATCTATCATAATTCTACATCCATAGTTTTCCTAGTGTGTCTTAAATGAACCAACCCATTGTTCTATGAATTAAATATGCGTGTGGCTTTTAACTTGCATACTAGCATCTTCACCACCATAATTTTGATTAAGGTTTTTTTTTTCAAAACAATAAATGGCGATGGTTGTTTTTCATAGGAAACTCCTATTTTGAAGAAACAACATATGCCTTTTCTTTGAAATAATTTCCTTCGATTTTTGGGCAAAACCAGAATTCATTGCAAAAGCAAAAGCGAAATCAAGATAAACTAAACCAGAAACCACTAAATCACATTTCAAAATCTATAGCATAAATCAATATCTAAACATCAGGTGTTGAAAAAATAAATAACGTGAGAAAATGAATAGGGCTCAAATATCAAGCCAAAGCATATATAACTAGGCCAACATAACTGTGATTTAGTTGTTCAAAAATTTTAACTTATAGATTGACCAGGCTCACAAAGCTTCCTAGCAGTAACTTAATTTCCATGATTTCAAAGACCTTTTTTATGCCATCTTTGTTGTTTTCATGGTATCATAGTAAGAGTTGGGAAGTGAATTACCTGGTTTAAGTAAAGAATTACAAATACTTGTCAAATTATTCTACCTGAAAATTTATAGCAATAACATAAATTGCATTCATTTATTCTAGGATTTAACGAAGATATGCCATCTTAATGATTTGGTGATTCACAATATCAGAAATAGTAAAGTTTTTCTACTTGTTTAGATCTAGAAACCAAAGCTCCAAAGCTCCAAACCTCAAACATCTATGTTTCATATTATCTGTAGTGATCAATTATAAACGACAAGCAGTGGGAGTCACCTGAACCATTCTACTTAGCCGATGCCCCCTTTCTTTGTAACTTTTCCTATTACCAAAATAAATAAATAAAAATAAGAATACCCCTTTCCCTTGCCTTCGATGGTTGCCAAAACCCTTCTCCTCCCTCGACTGCTCCCCAAGACACAAATCCAAGTCGCAAATCACCAAGTCCAAGCTCAAGCCTTCCTCCTCCCTTATACCTCGTCTATCGCCGCAAGCCAAGCCCTCCTCTTCCTTCGACCTTGTTTATCACCGCAAGCTGTCAACAGATTACCGCTCCAAGTTTGATCGTGGGAGGTGGAGATCTAAGCGTCGACTTGTTGTTTTTGAGATTTGATCTGTTAGGTGGGTTTGATGCAGGGATTTAGGGGTCAATCTGTTTTATCTTTGGATGAACCAGGAAATAGATTTTGAAAGTGTTCGAGGGAGATATTTTTATATTTCTTCCACCAAAAATGGAGGGGGAAGGTAGCGTCCGTGAATGAAGCCGAGACATGAAACCATGTTCTTTTTGCTTCACTGGAGAAATGGACAAATGTAAGAAATGAAATTTAAAACACGCGAGGAGAGGAAGAAGCGAAGTATAATTGCTATAGTTCTGATCTAGGTAAAATTGGCACAGACAAATTGATTTTGGTTCTCTTACAGTAGAGAAACCTCCCTAATGGTCGGTTTGATTAAAACGGTTCGGTTTGACCCTATTTATAGTTTCTATTTCTTGGACCCAATCCGTTTTAGCAATAAATAAACATTCAATATCAGTCACAAACCATGGAACCCATTTACCCAATTTTGCAGTAACCCTAATTTTAGTTTCTCCCATATGATGATAAAAAAATGGCGACAAATTTAGGCGATTGATACATTTTCAAATTTTCTACAAGCTGATTCTCCATCCAACCGCCTCACAACAAACTAACGCCTTTTGGTTTCAAGGAGCAAATACCAGCGGTTCCTTTTGTCTTTGCACTACTTCTTCTTCCTTCCAGAACCTCGATTTGTTGATGCCCAACGTCGCTTAGAAAGGTATGTCCGTAGTTATTGTGCTTTCTGCATTTGGCCATCATTTTCAAATTCCACCAGCACCTCCATCCTTTTTTGTTCCTGCTTTGCAACCACTTTGTTTTTCATATATTAGACAATTCGGCAGTCATGTACCTTTTGATTTGGACATGAATATAGAATAACTGATGCTTTACATGAATGGTACAAATAGTGAGATGTGTGATTTGCTAACAGTTGACTTGAAGATTTGAATATAGCACTTTTTATTTGTATATTCTGCCTGCTTCTGTGGTAGACGAATTTGCTGGCACAGAGTTGGAGTGATTGAGAGGTTAAAATGTTACAGGTTCAGCTGCGTTGTACTGTTAATTGTTATATCACCATAGACATCCTTTTTTTTAGCTATATTCAAGTATTACGTCCATTTAGCTTAGAAATATTTTTGGATTATAGTTTTGAGTTATGTAAATAAAATGATTTTTTCTACTTTTTGAAAAATTGAGTTTGAGGATATTATCACATCAGATTTGATTTTGAATCATGTTTGGTAGTCTGAATGTTTTGGTTCTTTATGTTCACTTGTAAAAGGAAAGAAGATTGCTTTTCCCACTTCATTTTAAAAACCAACAATAAAGTTACAAAGATAATTGTTATATTGTTGACTATCAAGTTGGACCTTTTTAGTTGGTATTAATGCTAATTGTAGCTAAAATCAATGTGTAACTAAAAAGTAAGCAATTATTCAATGCTCTCTTGTTAATTTAATGGTAAATAAATATAGAACTAAAATTGCTACTAAATGGGCTCTACTTAGAGCATGTATAACATTTCAGGATGTAGGACTAAGAAAACAACATGAAGAAACCTTAGTTCTTCAGCCGTCAATGGTCTTTTTTTTATTTGTAAACAATAAATTGACAGTTGTTTACGCTGTAAACAACAACTAACTTGTTGTTTATCACATTCTCATTTTTCAATCTACACTTGAATAAAAAAAATGCAGTATAGAGCCATTTCATTTTTTCCATGTTGAGATTCATTTTGTGATGACTTGGGAAACAAATTAAAATGAGGTTTTATCCTATTTTAAAGCATCTCCCCGTTGATGGAGATGCTCTTATGTAAACTTAGTGGCCAAGTTTCAACATGAGCCTACTAACACGTTATTGTTGTTATTATTCCTTTCCTCTTTTTTTTCCTTTCACCTATCCGGTTAGTTTATGAATTATTATTCTAAGAAGCTGAAATTACTAAACCTGTTGTGCTACGTAAGTAATATAACCGACAAAAATTGCTATGAAATTGCGTATACCATTTTGATTGGTATCTTTCATTCTAAGAATGCCTACTATGGTAAATAATGAATGTTAATCTAATTATTTTATGTTTCCTGAAGTTTAATATGTGTTTCATTTACCCACTATTTTCATTTATACTAATTTCTTTTGATTCATGTGAAAATAGAGTGAACCAACAAACATACAAATTGAATAAAGACCATAACTACCAAAGTAACAAAATTCTTGTAGCATATAAGGTTATGCCAGTCTCAAAAGAATTACGTGATTAGTAAAAACACAATTTTTGCTTTTCGATATCCAGATTCTTAGTCTAGTATATTATAATACACTCATATTAATTCAAAATTGCTGTAAATCATTCTATATTAGTTTCTCTATTAATTCAAAATAATTAAAGTTGTTTTAAATTTCTTTCGACTAATCATTTGAGATATTTAAATATATGTACTTACAACATCATCCTTCGTTGTTTATTTTTCATTCTCTTTTCGTTTTCACTACTTTCCTTTTAACCTAAACTTTCATATAGAAGCGAGTAAATCCAAACTTTCAAAATGGATTTAATATTTTGATAATGAATGATTTGACATATGAATTTCAAATTATGTATTGTAACTAAGTTGTCTTCTCATATTTTGTATACAATTTTTTTTTAGCATTTATTTCTTTTACATAAGAACTTCTTTAGAACAATTTATTTTGATTGCATACCATTGAAATAGGGGAATCCATCTTGAAATCTAACGATTTTCATGTAAACTGCAAAAACCAGTTTAATGAACATGTGTTTGGAAGCAAATATGGAAAATCACACTTCTGCTATGTTTCATGATTTAGTTTTCCACAAGTAGCTAATTTTTTTTGATGTTCTGTTTCTTTTTCTCCAATTTCTTGGATGTTCTTATTATTCAACTTCTGAATGTAATTTCCATAAAATCGCACTTTTGATTCTTTATTTAAAAATACAATAGTATAAGGACCACTACGTTTCAATTGAACAAAAGATGGAGTGTTAGTCCAATTGTGAATTATGGTTCCTTTATGGAACTGGAAAGAGGTCAATTTTGAATAAATGATGATATAGTCATTTATTTTTGTTGAATATTTAGAAGATGCTTTTAGCTATTGGTTTGTTGACTGATATTTTGCTTCCACTTATCAGTTGGTTTTTTTCTTTAAAAGTATTGATGAACAAATTATTCAAACAAATAGTTGGGAAGAAGATTGGGTGCGAATTGCATCATTATTTCAATAGCCTGCATATCATATCTAATAGACAAACATATACTTGCAGAAGACTTGTGAATTTATGATTGTATCTTAGCATTATGGATATCTTAGGAAACAACTACCTACTTACCATCAAAGTACAATTTCAATCTCTCTGCCAAGTGTTCTGATTAGGTTCACTAACTTTACTTTCATTATTATTTTTTAGGTGGCTTGGGTTTGGATGCTGGACAAAAGCAGTGGAACTTTATCTATTTTCATTTCTATGAGTTTGCACTAAAACTTTTTAGTTTCATTTCTATATGTTCATGATAATTCTGAATCTTTTAGTTTTAGTGTTAAAGTTTGTAATTATATAATGCATAATTTTCAAATATTCTAGTTGTTGTAATATCTAGTTCGGTTTTCCTGTTGTTGGAGCAAAATTTGGGTTTTGTGTTGAATTGGAATATCATAGTGCAGTTTTCCATTTTTTGGTGCTATTTTTGTTAATATGATGTGCATCATTTCGTTTTATTGTGCAGTTTTTTTAATTAAGAATTGATAATAAATGGTGTACATTTTCAATTTTTAATGTTGATCTTAATGCTTAAGCTGCGATTTTTGTTAACAGGTCGGGTCGGGTCAACCCTTTTATTAGTCAGGTCGGGTCGGGTCGGGTTGACCCGCTTATTAAATGGGTAAAACGGGTTGGGTTTGTTTATGTCTTAAATAAGTCGGGTCAAATTCTACCTGACCCATTTAGACCCGACCCAACCCATTTGACAGGCCTACTTATGAGTGCATAAATTTTTTTGCGGGAAGTTGCGTTTTGAAGAGAAAAAATGGATGGAATGTTGACTGAATTTAGAGAGAAAGGGAAAAAGATTATGATAAAATCGTAGTGGGCTATAAATAGTTATCAGGAAATAATTTTTGAAATCGCGCATAGTTATTAATCTAGGGAAAACGTGGGGTGACTTATTCAAAAAACATGGAAAAACAATAGGGGGTGAAAAAACGTGGGGTGATGTGTACAGAAGGTAGTTGAAAAAGAGGTGTTATTGACACTCCAAATATTATTAAGGGAGAATCAATTTTTTTTAAACAAAATTTGTTAAGGGGAGTACCAATGCAGAGAGCACCCCCTTAACAAATAAAGTTTATTTTACTAAATTAGCCTTCTTTACAATAATCTCTTTTTTAGTTGTTAATCAAAAAAAATTATACGGTATATTACTCGAACTGCATCAGATTTTTATGCCAAATTATCATTAATCTCATTTGTCGATATGCATCAAATCAGATAAAAATATATCATTCATAGGAAGTCGATATATATATATATATATATATATATATCAGACAATTATTTTTTAATACGGTATCACGTTCTTCGTTCACACCATTGTTTCTACTCAAACAATCACTTTTTTAAAAAATAATTTAGGGATTTGGTTTTTTTGCATTTGAAATTGATTGGAATTTGGGATGGTAACTGATGTTATTACCATATGTTATTACGAGGGTAAAAAGGGAACATAAAAAATTTAAGTACGTGACCCCCTTAACATTATTTTTATGGTTGGAGTGTTTATTAAAATTTGACCCCCCTTAACAATATTTGGAGTGTCAATAACAGTGCCCTTTAAAAAGTTTAAAACACGGAAGTGAACAGAATTTCAGTATTTTGAAATAGAAAGAAGTGTACGGTGCCACATCAACATTTTAATGTTCTTATTTTTATGTTTAAGTAATAGATTCCACCTCTCTCTTTGCATCTCCGTCTTCCCCCGTTTATATCATACATAACATAACTAAATATCATTAACATCTGTGTAACAATAAATGCTAAATTTTAACCTCTACACATGTGTCCATGCATGTCTTGCGTATATCGTGCCAACATGTGCACAATCATCACAATCAAATTATATACAATCAAACAATCATATGTCGATAAAAATTAAAAATCACATATATACACGATAATTTAATTTATTAGTTTGCATGAAAATGTTAATTAAATGTGAATGCATAAACATTCACCTCAATACAGATCAAAATTTGACAATTAATTCCACTATTACGACATGATAATAATTGTTCGGACAACCACTTGGACAGAATGAAAACCGGACTAATATTGATTGAGATTAAGATTTAATCTTCAGCACCACTTCCAACGAATATTCGGTTTGGAACGATTAGGTATTGGTTTCATGGCTGAGGTGATAAAGTTGAGGGTGTTTACTGACTTGAATTCAGTGACTATTTTGATCTGATCTAAGGCAAGTTACAGATTTCTCAAATATATATATAAATATAAATATATATATATATATATATGTGTGCGTGTGTGTGTGTTTGTGTTTATATCGATTTAAGAAAAATACAGAGAAAGATTGATGTTTCGAAAATTGGATTTGTTAACCAATCTGCAAACTGTAAGAAATCTTTCATTTCGAAAGGAAAACCGGCAATTTACCTAACACCATATTATCGGTTTAGCACCCAACAACATATACTCTTGGTAAAAGACGAACATCTCGCAACCTATTAGATCCCGAGTCTGAAAATAAACCAATTAGCGTTGAGCTTGACTACAACAAAAGGGATGGAGATATAACTTAGCACGACCCATGACAAACTATTTTATATTGTATAACTTCACTTAAGTACATACAGTTTATTGCATGAGAATATGTTGAAACTTTCATAGGTTGGCTGTTGTGCTTGTGGGTGTAGAAGTGGAATGGGGTTAGCAGCTCCCCAAGTGGTCGGATTCATGGATGTAGAAGTTGCTTTGCTGGCTCTAGGTTGGAGGCGGTTTAGGTGTGGTGAGGTAGTCATGTGCATGGGTTTCGATGCAGCGGTGAAGGCTTGGGTGGTTCGGTGTTGTTGAAGTTGGATGCTATCCGTCGTTTTTAGCTCGAATGTGCCATCTGAGAATTTTTGGCTTATCATATACGGCCCTTCCCAGTTGGGTCTAAATACTCTAGTTCCTGTCATGATTCCTTTCAGAACAAGGTCCCCAACTTGGAAGGTTCTCCGTTTAACTTTAGCATTAAAACGACGAGCTATACTTGTTTGATGCGCGACGATTCTGAGTTCTGCTTCTTTCCTTTTTTTTCAAGAAAATCAAGAGCTTCAAGCTGCAATTTCTCATTCTCCTCTTGGTTGAAGTGGATTCTTCGGTGAGTCAAATGCCAGCGAGAATGGAGTGTGCCCAATCGCAGTTTTGTAAGTTGTACGATATGCCCATAGTGCAAGAGGAAGCTCGTCTACCCAACCACTGTTAGCTTTTTAAAGACACTTCTTGATGGTTCACTTCAAAATTTTGTTTCGACTTGCCCGTTGGCCTGCGGATGAGCAATGGCTGCAAAACTCTTCTTAATATTGTATTTAGCACAGAAATCTAGGAATTCACTTCTCTCGAATTGAGTTCCATTGTCGGTGATTATTTTCTGAGGTACCCCAAATCGGCAGATAATGTTCTTTAAAACAAAATTGATCACCTTTTTTGAGGTTATAGTTGCTAACGGTTCAGCTTCGGACCATTTAGTGAAGTAATCCACTGCCATGATTGCATATTTCATATTTGACTTAGTTGTAGGAAATGCTCCAATCAAATCTATACCCCAGACGATGAATGGCCATGTACTAACCATCTGAGTCAATTCTGTGGGAGGTGCTCTTGGAATCTTCGCAAATCTTTGGCATCTGTCACATTTCTTAGCATAAGTCCTTGCATCCAGGTTCATATCGGGCCAAAAGTAGCCATATCGCA
>JASFAX010000163.1:0-90710 GCA_030737875.1 Allium sativum
AGCTAGAATATTGGAAGGACCAGACCATCAGGTCGCTGCTCGAACCCAGGAAGGCAACCCGAACCCCTCAACTAGCATTGATGTACCAACTCTACCTAGTTCAAATACTCCAACAGCAACTACCAGCCATCAATCTCCTGCCTTTGCACCAGTTTCGCAGACTGATTTTTCATGATTGCTTGATATGTTGGACAAAACTAATGATGCCTTAGAGGCCCAAAGACGTGATAGTGTTACTATGTGAGAAAACATGAATACTATGAGTAGACAAATAGACGAGCTTCGTAGGCAGATGACACCTTCTGCGACCCATCGTCTTGCTGTAGACTACTCGTTTTGTTTTGGAGGAAAGGCGCCTACGTTAGAGAAGACCATATAAGCGACCTGAAAATCTCGAGCAAATAACTTTCGACTCATTGGGATTCCGTGAAGATGCAGCTCGCGACTTATGACCAAATGATCCCATCTTGAGAGAACCAATGTTGTTATGGATGTAGGGATCTCATGTCCTTCCTAGGGATCCCAATATTACCAATCCTACTCAACAACAACTCCTTCAGCCTACCTGTCCTATGATTGACCGGGATCAAGGGGAAAGGAAATTCCATTCCTGCAAGGAATCAGAGAATGCGACCTGATTAGGGAACCGGATATATTAGGAGAACCAAAAGTGCAGATCTCGAGCCAACGCAAACCAAAGCTGAGGTCAAAGCAATGGTACGCCAGATTATGGCTGACAGTAGGGGCTACACTAATGAAGATTGGGGTATTGATCATAGCCGTACTCCTTTTACGGATGATATCTTGAATTTTCAGTTCCCTAGATGGTTTAGTTTGCCCACCATGGATCAATACGGAGGAAGAACTGATCCAAGACAACATTTGATGAGGTACTCTTGGTATATGAACACCACTGCAGCTCCTGATGCTGTGAAATGCAAGTCTTTTCTGATATATCTCAAAGATGTCAGATTGATATGGTTCGTCGGGCTTCCTCCTCGATCGATCTCCAGTTATAAAGAGCTAAGTGAGAGCTTCATGAATCAATTAGGACTCCATGCCCGGAAGTCGAAGACTGTCATTGAACTCTCTATAATTAAATAAGCTCCCGGCGAGACTCTAAAATCATATTTGGGTTGTTTCAAATTTGGCAGCTACAGAAGTTAGTGACCCACACGAGAAGACCATCTTGATGGAACTCATTGATGGACTCGACAAAGACACCGAGTTTGGAAGGTATCTTGCTGGAAAACCACCGCTAACTCGAGAGCTATTCTATGAAAAGGCGAATATTCGTCTACGACGAGTGGAAATATATGCCCACCGAAAAAAAAGGTCTGATGAAATTCCAAGAGAGGACATTCAAAGCAATGTCACTATCAAGCAGTCTGGTGATAGTGCGGGAAAGGTTGAGGTAAATATTGGCAACAAGAATGGAGGGAATGACCGCCAAGGCGGGAATAGCTGCAAGAGAAATAGGGATCGTGGAAACAATTTCAAGAAAAGGCCTCGATTTCAGTCTTTTGAGAACTACACGCTGCCAAGTGATACTCTGGAGAATACTTATTTGGATACTTACAGTATAGTTGAATACAAGAAACCTCCTTTTGGTGATTCGACTGAAAAGGAGCAAGAAACCGGGAAGTTCAGTTTGTTTCGCAAGACTTATGCTCACTCTACAAATGAGTTTCACAATCTGAGGGATGTTGTAGAGAAATTGCTTCGTGCCGGGAAGCTGGATGAGTACAAGGTTGCCCCGAAGAATAGAGGCAAGGAGTTCATACTCCAAATCAGAACCAACCTGCCCTTAGACCTACCACCTAGCAAAAAGGGAAAGGCATAGTCATCAATACTATAGTCGGGGGATCACATCCCACTAGATCTAGTAATAGAACAACGGAACAGTATGTTAACGCTGCCAAAAACCCGGAGGTGGGATAATACAGCAACCGTGAAGAGGCTGTGCCCGTGAAACAACAAAGAACAACAACGGATGATGTTATTTTCTGAGATAGAGAATGCGTAGGAGTTGAAACACCTAGTGTCGACCCATTGGTAATAACTACCACCATCAATCCTGCACTAGTACGAAAAGCCCTTGTGGGCTGCGGGAGTTCCGTCAACATCTTGGTCAATAAATAATTTGACCAAACGAAGTTATGAATGAAGGATTTAAAACCATATGAAGGCCGGATACATGGTTTAAATGGATCGTTAACAGCTCCAATCGTTATGGTAGATTTATCTGTAGAGCTAGGAGAGGAATATTGCCGAAGAGTAAGGATCCTCCTGTTCATGATTATGGATATTGATTCGCCTTACAACTCTTTTTTAGGCGGACCGGCCCTCGTAGAGTTCAGGGCCTACGTTGCACCCTAATGCCTATTGATGAAGTTCCCAACTGAATCCAAAGTTGGAATGGTTCGCGGAGACCAAGTCACTGGAAGAGCTTGTTATATGGCGGAATCAATGATGCTACGCAACGGAAAAGACATAGAACCCAGGAGTACTTCCCCTCATACTGGGGAAGGCTCGTCACAACAAGTAAAGAGAATGCCGCTGAAGTAGTCGCCTGACAACCTTCCTGAGGACATCGATCCTAGAGAGGACGAAGATCCAGGATGTAGGAAAGCAACGCCTAATGAAGCAATTGTAGACATACCAATCGACGATAACGACCCAGTGATGCTCTTAAAGAATGGATCCCACTTGGATCCTCTCCGGACGAGGGAGTTTGCAGACTTTTTATATGCGAACTTGGATGTGTTTGCTTTGACCCACATTGATATTTGTGGAATTTCCCCTTTAATTATGAGTCATTCACTAAGTATAAATCCAAAGCATCCTCCTATGAAACAAAAAGACGTATGCTGGGCCAAAAGAGGTCGGCTTCCTTGAAAGTAGAAGTGGAAAAGTTGAGAGATAACAGATTTATTAGAGACTCAACATATCCTGACTGGATATCGAACCCGTCCTGGTTAAGAAATCCAATGGGAAGTGGCGTACATATATTGATTTTTCAGATCTAAACAAAGCTTGGCCGAAGGACAACTTTCCACTTCCCAAAATCGACCAATTAGTGGATTCAATCGGGTTACAATCAGTTTCCCATGCACGTGCCAGATCAGGAGAACACCAGTTTTATCATAGACATGGGATTGTATTGCTATGTGGTAATGCCCTTTAGACTTAAGAATTTTGGAGCGATGTACCAGCACTTGGTGAATTGGATGTTCTACAATCAAATAGGGAAGACAATGGAAGTTCATGTGGATGATATGCTTGTGAGGTCAAAATGATCATCCGACCACGCAAAGACTTAGCAGAGATGTTCGGTATCCTCCGATGATATGGAATAAAGCTTAATCCTCTGAAACGCTCATTCGGGGTTGCATCAGTAAAACTTCTAGGCTTCATAGTCAGCTCCCGCAAAATCGAGATTAATCCCGATCATATTGCAACAATCAGAAATATTAAAGAGCCACGAAAGATCAAAGACGTCCAGAGTTTAGCAGGTAAGGTTGCAGCATTAAGTAGATTTATTTCCAAGGCTATAGACAAGTGCGTCCCTTTCTTTGATCTAATAAAACGTGGGAAACGTAAATTCGAGTGGACCCCAGAATGCGTAGAAGCCTTCTAGTACCTATTGAATCTCTTAGGAAAACCTCCGATATTGTCTAAACCGATGGACCATAAAGACTTGTTTGTATATTTGGTAGTATCATCTCACATAATTAGTTTGGTCCTGGTACATGAAGAGGACAAGGTTCAAAGACCAGTATATTATGTGAGCAAGAAGTTGGCGGCAACAGAGTGTAACTGTCCGAATATAGAAAAACTTGCTTATAGCCTGTTGATTGCTTCCAGAAAACTTCGCCATTATTTCTAAGCTCATCCAATTATTGTATATACCGATCAACCGCTCTGACAAGTCCTACAACGGCCTGAAGCACCAGGACGATTGCTTAAGTGGAATATTGAGCTAAGCCAGTTCAGCTTAAACTTCCAACCTAGAAGATCAATAAGGTGGCATGCATTAGCCAATTTCATTGTTGAGTTCACGATCCCCGAAGAGGAAGAGGCCAACACCTTAGAAAAAAACACGGAAGCAGTGCTTGGAAGTTATACATAGACGGTGCTGGGAATGACCGACGGTCAGGCGCCGGAGTTGTATTGATAACTCCTGAAAAGCGGCAGATTTACTACGCTCTTCGACTGGAATTTTCTGCTACTAACAACGATTCTGAATACAAATCCCTAATTGTCGGGTTGAAGCTTGCTAAGGAGTTGGGAGTAGCAGCATTGAACATCTTCTATGACTCTCAAATTGTTGTTTGTTAGGTTTGAAAGGAGTTTCAAGTGAAAGGACCTTGACATGCTGCTTACTTGAAAAGGTAGAAGAGTTGTTGGATGGCATAGAATGTTGTAGCATATCCCATATTCCGCGAATAGAGAATCAATAGGCGGATAGTTTAGCCAAGCTAGCTAGCTCCGATTACACGAAAGAAACAGAAATGGTCCCAATCGAAGTACTGAAATATCCAATCATTAATCAGAGGGAACTTAATCCAGTGTTAGAAACCGAACTGGAAAGAGAGTCGTGGATGACACATGACGACATCAAACGTGTACTAAGAGAGGTGCACGAAGGTGAATGTGGAGATCACACTGGAGGTCAAACATTGGCAAAGAAAATACTACGGTATGGTTACTTTTGGCCTACCGTGAATCGGGATGCAGCCGATTATTCACGATGTTGCGACAGGTGCCAAAAATTTGCGAAGATTCCCAGAGCACCACCCAGCCAACTCAAGTCAATAGTGAGCACGTGGCCATTCGACGTGTGGGGAATATACATCATTGGAAGCTTACCAATCGCTAAAGGTGTAGCAAAATATGTTACCATGGCCATAGATTACTTTACCAAATGGGTGGAAGCCGAGCCATTAACTACGATCACGACAAATCAGGTGATTAGTTTTGTTGTCAGAAATATAATTTTTCGATTTGGAATTCCTAAAGCCATCATGACTAACAATGGAACCCAGTTTGAAAACACCGAGTTCAGAGATTTATACCAAAAATACAAGATTGAAAAGAGATATACCGGGGTAGCTCATCCACAATCAAATGGACAAGTCGAGGTAGTAAACAAGATCATTAAGCCAATTCTAAAGAAACAATTGAAGCAAGAAAAAGCCATGTGGGTCCATGAATTACCCTTAGCATTGTGGGTTTACCGAACTAATTACAAATAGGCGACTGGTCATATCCCCTTCTCACTTTCATTCGAATTAGAGGCAGTCATTCCAGTGGAATGGGAAGTACCCTCTCATAGGACAACATATTATGATCCAATGATGAACAGAGAACTTCTTCTTGAGTCCTTAGACATGATCAAGGAAAAGAGAGATGAAGCAGCCTTACGTGCCAAGAGGCATAGACACGAAGTTGCATGATACTACAACAGGAAGGTTCGACCCCGGACCTTTGGACCTGGAGACTTGGGCTTGAAACATGTCTTCCCAACTCCCGTTTTCATGGGTTTGAAATGGGAAGGACCAAATGCAATTCAGCGAAAACTTGATAACAAAGCTTTCAACCTAACGACCGTAAATGGCAAGGATGTCCTCAGAGGTGGAATGCCCAACACTTGTAGCACTATTTGACATAAGATTGTACTGATCCTTTTTTTTATAAACTATGTAAATAGGCTCGACTTACCTAGAAAAATCTAGTTAATATGAGCACAAGATTATAAAGTGGACGTAGGCTGTGATTTGGCCGAACCACTTTAAAAATATCACGTGTTACTTATATTTCTTGCATTTATCTCTTTATATCCTGTGATTATTTTGCTTTGGGTTTAAAACATAGAACTTGAATTAAAATTGAGAGCGAGTATGGCACTCGAACCGGTGAGACCCTTCCCTAAGAAATAGGATGCAGAGGGAAAGCCGGAGCGATCGGGATGATCGTTTGCATGATCAACTCTAACTCTCATGATCCAGCAGAGAGTATAAAGGATCGAAAGATGATGTCCCAGACTCTAACTCTCATAATCCGAGAAAGAGTATAAAGGATGGGAAGACGACGTCCCCAAGGCATGATGGTGCACCACGATAAAAGACTGCCTTGACCACACTCTAACCTGGACATACGACAGGAAAGTATAAAGGCGCTGAGAGTAAGTGCCAATAAAAATGGGTTCCAACCTCATTGAAGAATCAGAGGCAAGAATGAAAGCTCTGCTCACATTCCCCACAATTTATTGGGAGAAATTTAACGTCAATCCTAATCAGTCCTGAACAAGCCCTGGCTAGACACTCTATTCAAGATTGATTGGGGGCATACACATACACATCACCCCCCCTGTTATTTATTACTTAGTTTAGTAATGATCTTATATTGTATAGATTATTGTTTGCAGGGAAGCTGGGTAGGAACTTTTGTTTGATTTGTGATGTGATTTTCATTTGTTACTTAGATTAATAATGTTTTGATTACTAATGCACTTAATTGAAACAAATGAAAAACTTGCAAATATTTGACATTGCAGGGAAACAAACTACTTTATTTACAGTAGTGCAAGTTTACATAAAGGAACTAATCAAAAGATTCGAGGGTCACACTCGCTATGACAATAGAAGGCCAATGGAAAACAAAATGAAAAGACTAAACTACATTTTACTTGGGCTTTGTGGAAGCTTTGGGCTTTTTGGAAGCTTTAAGACTTGCTTTCTCTTCTCATTCAGCATCAGTGGGAATATGTTTCTTTCTTCCTTTGTCTGAAGGAGTTGCATTTGGATCAGTTGAGGATTTCCGAATTAAGCCTCTAATGATCAATCGAGTAGAAAGTTTGACAACCAATCCAAACTGGGGAGCAATTTCTTGGAGGGGATTGATGTTGAGCGGTTCTTCATATTTTTCCTTCACTTTAGCATTCAAAGATCATCATTCTTTGCCTTCAATTCAGCCAAAGTCATGTTTTCAGCCTCTCCCGAGACCCCAGTTACGAAATCGTCGTCATCTCCCTCTATTCCATCATTGCCATCGTCGTCCTTCAAAGCCTCTATCGTATCTCCGTCCTTGGGAGCTTCCGCGTGGGATGGCATAATGGTTTCGTCAACAACTTCTTCTTATTTCTCCTTAGTCTCGCCAGCAGGCTTTGCACCCGAAGAACGAGACACGATAGTTGTTAGCTCAGGAGAAAACTCAGGTTCTTTGATTGTTTGCCCTACAATATGACGGAAAGATGAAATGGCTTTAACAAACTGAGGCGAAAAGGTGGAGATACCTTCATGACTATTCGGAAAGAGCAGCAGAGGTTTCAAGAGTCGATTCAATGATTGAAGATACCTTCATGGCTAGTAGTTCATGATGTTATCCAAATATACTATAAATAGATGAGCATAAATGCCTTAAAAAGAATAAAATATAATTATGGTGAAAATTGGTATGATTTTACATACCATAAATGGATGGACATAATTGAGTCAATTATGGACATAGTTAAATTTGGAATTGATTGATAATTTGAATAGGGAAAGTAATTCAAATTTAGGGAATGATTAATTAGGATTAATTAATCGTCTAAGACACGAGGTTAGGCTCTTTTATCGTGTAAGACTGCTCGGACCCGCCCGGCAAATCCAGCTGCCACAAATGTCAGTCTAATATGAGAGGTCTTAGGCACAAATTAAATACGTACCAGTTGTAAAGACGCGAGGTTAGGCGCGTTTGTGGTGTAAGACTGCCCGGACCTGCCCGGAAAATCCAGCTGCCAAAAATGCCAGTCTAATGTGAGAGGTCTTTACGAGGTTACGGTCTTAATGAATTAAGAAACACTTAACAAGATAAACATGTTGTGGGACATGAGGGGTTAAGTGGGTGCCTTGGGTGGCATGTGGAATCTAGTGGGTGCCTTGGGTGGCATGAGGAAATACGATTAGTAACACTTAACCAAGGTAAAACATGTAAGTGTGACATAGGTGTTAAGTGGGTGCCTTGGGTGGCATGTGGAATTACTAATAGAAACCCTTAACCAAATTTAAAAACATGTAAGTGGACATGAAGTGGGTTAAGTGGGATATACTAGAGGGGACCAAGCTTAGGTGGATAGCTTGTGTCAAGTAACGGGGGCCCGTTTCAACCAGTAACCCATTCGTATCTTTGTGGGCTCGACCCAAGTCGAGGACGGGACACGCATACTGGGCTTGACTGTAAGAGGCCAAAACCGGGTTAGCGGTGGCAACGCAAGTCCAATGGGTTCATATGCGTGTGTGGACCGAGGCTGGTAGGTAAGACGTTGTTGCATCGTGTAGGTATAAGCCGTGCATCATTGGTGGTATCGGTTTTCCACTTTGGGGAGTGGTACACCCCACTGTGGGGCCAGCACGGGTATCTACGAGTTAGGGAGCCGATCGAATGGGGCAGGGTAGTGGGTACACCTAGTGGAGATAGGAGCAGACGGCACCTATGTAGTTAGCCAGGGGTACACGAAGCTACCACTATTATTAATAATTATTAAGGGGGTACACCTAGTGGAGATAGGAGCAGGCGGCACCTATGACGTCAGCTAGGAGTACGTGGAATTACCATTATTACTTATTGAAGGGGCACATCTATTGGGGATAGTTACACGCTGGGTACCTATGATAGCAACTAGAGATAGTCAAACTTGGAGGATAGTGGGTACATCTAGTAGTACACGAAGCTATCATCGTTCTATTTAGCCAAGAGAGATCAAATTTCTAAAGTGACTAGTAGGGGTACAGTACAGTACGGTAGAGTATAGTAATCATCCTATATTGATTAGGAAGCGCCATTAACGTTATCTCTGTTTCTCTTGATTGGCTTGCCATACCCATGTGGTTCACACAGTCATTACCTTATTCTTCAGCTTATATCTTATCATATTGCTTTAATAATTATGTTGTTAGAGTTATCGCACTCGCCAGACTTTATGTCTGACCCCCTTTGTTTCCACCTCTTTTCTTCCTCCCCCCCCCCCCCCCAGGTTCTAAGGGTGGGAGTAGTACTAGTGGTGCTTGATTGGGATCTCTTTGGGAGCACTTGGATCTGGATTGCTGAAGTAAAGTTCAGCCGATCATTTTCCTTATGTCTATTTGTAGTAGTGGGATTATGTACTTTGTTTTATCAAGATGGATATTATGTACTTGACTTTGGTTTATGGTTTTTGATGATGTAACCAAACATATTTACTTTCTGCTGCAATAAATAAAGTTTTAAATTTTCAAGTACTGCTTTATATCTGTCTTGTTGTGATTTTCTGTTCTGTATTCACTTAAAATGCTCCATGGAAGTTAATGCATTCCCTTTGCGAGTGACATTAATGGACGTGGGGTGTTACACGTGGTATCAGAGCTGAAGGTTACCAGAACAGATAAGATATTTTGAAAAACTATTTTTCAAAAACATTTTTATAAAGAATACTTTCAAAAATATGTTTGTAGAAGAGTATTTTTTAAAGAAAGGTTTATTTTAAGAACATAATCCCCAAGAGCCATATATTCTTCCTACGATTCTCCGTTTTGAATCTCTTCCTCTTTTTCTTTCTGAGTTTCTTTCCCTCCTCCGCGTATAGATGTTTTTTCTAAATATAAATAAGGACTTCCATACGAAGGACGAAGAACCACTTCAAGGGACTTAGACGTTTGCCGGGCTAGGAGTTAGTCCAAGGAAGTGGAGGGCTTATTGGTACCTTTAAGATAAACAATGGAAGGAAGGTTCAAATAGCTGTTTGGTTAACAAAGGACGGAGCCTCATCTTGGTGGGAGGTCACGAATGGAGAATGTGAAGAAGAAGGCTAGTCGTTTTGGAGAAATAGGACACATTAGGATAGTCCAAAGAGGCAAGGACAAAGTACAGGATCTTCTGGAGGGTAGTTGTATTCCCTCACGGCTGGTATACCTGATGGGGTTAGGACCGTCTAGGTTGAAATTTGGTTTTCTTTATCATCCTGTTTGAACTTTGTGTGATTCTGGCGCTTCATACTCGTTAGTATCTGCTTCGTTAGTTGAAACACTGCACCTAAATACTAGTCTAGTTAAAAATTCCATCCTAGTCTCAA
Organism: Allium sativum; assembly: GCA_030737875.1. Lineage (NCBI taxonomy): Eukaryota > Viridiplantae > Streptophyta > Magnoliopsida > Asparagales > Amaryllidaceae > Allium > Allium sativum. The sequence continues at coordinate 10,094 of JASFAX010000163.1, forward strand.
ATCCTATTGGTGATTCGGTTCATCATTCAATGGTTTGTCGGGATTTGAGAGTGTCTATCTTGGGCTTTGGATTTGAATGCAACGCCTTCGTCCTTGGTTTCACGGGCTATAGTTTGATTCTAGGGGTGGATTGGCTAGCCAGGGGGGGTGCCATCCTAGATTATGAAAAGAGGGTAGTTAGACTATTGATTCGTTATGGAAAGACCCTCATATTTCTTGTGACCCTAGGGGTTTAGTGATGCTTAGCTGCCTAAAATCTTCTGAGGCATCCAACGATGATTGGGAGTCTGTTTGTGTGGTCCGTGAGTATGGAGACGTCGTTGATAAAGTGCGGGGTTTACCCAGAGGCGAGAAATAAGTGTTCGTATGTGCTTGATAGATTAAGCAAAGCCAGTTATGTGATCAGCGGTGGTTTTTGGGCAAGACTGGCAAGGACAGCCAGGGTCGGTCAAGTACTCAATTGGTTGGCCGTCTTACTAGTATCATCTCGCGTAGGTCGTCTGAATTCGAATGAGGTATCCCTTGGGTGTTTGTCTGATATTGGTTTAGGACTTTGGGGCTTGCACTTGGGGGATGTCGAGTTCGACTAGGATGGTCTGTGGAGAGATGGATAGTTGTGACGATTTTGCATGGGATAATATCCTGATTTTCTCTAGAAGCAGAGAAGAGCATGCTCTACATCTTAGGGAAAGCTTAGGTACCCTATAAGTGCACCAGTTTAAAGCTAAGTTCTCCAAAATACCATTTTTGGAGGAAAGAAGTGAGGATTTTAGGGCATGTGGTCTCTAGGGAAGGGTGATATGTTATGGTGGATGGAGTTCTTGGCGTCCTACGATTTCGAGATAGCATATACCCCTGAAAAGGGTAACATTGTGGCGGATGCCTTGAGTAAGAAAAAGTTGACATTGAGTCCTTTGTTTGTCGAGCGGCGTAGCTTAGAGTTTATCTCTACCTTTGACTTTAGACCATCCACTGATTTTGTACCCAGTTTGCTAGCATCCTTAGAGGCCAGACCTACGCTTTTGGGACGGACTGGTGAGGCACAGCAAGATGACCCACAGTTGGTTGAGTTAGTAGAGAAGCTCAAAAGAGAGGAGTCATCGAGCCATCTCCGTAGGTATACCCTAGATGATAAGGGTTGGTTGCGTAGGGACGGTAGATTTTGTGTACCATAGGGCGAGAATTTGAGGAGGACCATTCTTGATGATGCCCATCGTTCGAAGATGACCATCCATCCCGGCAGGGACAAGATGTACATGGACATGAGACGAGTTTACTTTTGGGCCGGTATGAAGAGGGATGTGGCCGAGTATGTCGCTAGATGCTTGGTGTGCCAACAAGTAAAAGCAGAGCAAAAGAAGCCCAGTGGATTGCTTCACCCATTGGAGGTCCCACAATGGAAGTGGGAAAGCGTCTCGATGGATTTTGTTGACGGATTACCAAGATCGAGGAAGGGTAATACGGGGATTTGGGTCCTGGTAGACAGACTTACTAAGAGCGCCCATTTCATTCCCGTGAAAAGTAAGAGGACTGCTCCATGGTTAGCCTCCGTATACATTCGAGAAATAGTTCGGTTGCCCGGTGTTCCTTCTAGCATAGTAAGCGACCGCGATCCTATTTTCACTAGTGAATTTTGGAAAAGCTTGCAAGAGGCGGTAGGGACTCAGTTATGTTTGAGCACCGCATATCTTCCTCAGACGGACGGTCAGACCGAGAGGGTGAATCGTATTCTAGAGGACCTATTGAGGTTATGTTTCTTAGACTTCGGAGGTACATGGGAAGAACATCTTCCGTTGGTGGAGTTCGCATATAATAATGGCTTTCAGTCAGGCATTGGCATGGCACCGTACGAGACTCTATATGGACGGCTGTGTCGTTCGCCTACATGTTGGTGGGAATCTACGGATAAGATCTTGCTTGGACCTGATATGATTAGAGAGACTTTGGAGAAGATCGATTTGATTCGAAGGAGGATGAAGATGGCGCAAGATAGACAGAAATCTTATGCGGATAAGAGGAGGTCAGATCTTGAGTTTGATGTTATGGACATGGTCTTGGTCAAGGTGTCTCCATTACGGAACGTCGTTCGCTTTGGGTCCGTTGGGAAGTTAGCACCAAGGTTCGTAGGGCCGTTTCCTATTAAGGAGAGGATTGGGCAGATGGCGTATAGAGTGGAGTTGCCCGAGAGACTTAGTGGTGTACAAGACGTATTCCATGTATCACATTTGAGGAAGTGCTTTCACGAGACTGCGGAAGTGGTAGGGCCAAGCTTGCTTAGAGAGGTGGAGATCGAGCGTGATGCGACGATTCGACGAGCTCCTACGCGCATTCTTGGGTTGGAGATTAAGAAGTTGAGGAATCGAGAGGTCAAACTAGTCAAAGTGCAATGGGGAGATGAAGAGAGCAACGCTACTTGGGAGACGGAAGAGAAGATGCGTTCATTGTACCCTTTTCTTTTCGAGGGTATGTCTTTTAAATTTCTCCTTTATCGCCTACCTTGTACTTATCTTATCTCTAGTATGTCCTCTCGCTAGTAACTTTGACCTTTAGATAAGGTAGTCCTATGGTTGAAACATGTGTTTGAGACATGTTATGTATGATGGATGCACGTGGATTCAAGTGTTTGCTAGTGGTTGCTCGTGGATGCATACATACACACTTTAGTCACTAGATCGACTCAGTCACTTCATATTGCATATCGCATATAAATGTGTGTGCATATTTAAGTAATGGATGTATAATGGTTGTACCATCATATGGATGTTGCATTTTGGTGAGTGGTTGTGCACACATGTAGAAATAATATGTATCGATAGGGTTCTTTGCATACATAATGGACGCATGGCACTATCATGGTTTGCATTAAGGAGGTCAACTGAATCACTAGACCGCCTGATTTTGCATTAAATAAGGAACATATACACACACTTCTTGCATATGTTCATACAGCATTAGGAATTTATAAGGACAATGGATGCCTGTGTTTGATGGTTGAGTAGATGGTTGTTTGGATGTTAGGATATGCATTCTCGTTAACTTAGAGATTTCGGGGGCGAAATCCTTTAAGTAGGGGAGAATGTAACACCCCGGATTTTTGAATAATCGAATTAACTAAATTAAAGAATAATCAATCTCATACGTGAGAATTAAGGGAAACGGGTTGCGCCATTGTGTTCGTCTCGGAATTCGGGTTGAGATAGAGTCCGAGTTTGCGTGAATTGGACTTCGTATGAAGAAGTTATGGCGATCGGAAGTTTCAGAAAATTCAAAATTCGGAGTCAGACAGGCTAGGCGGGAAAATTCCGGCCAGGGCCAAGTCGACCATAGGGTCAACCTGCCTTAACCAGGTCAACCATAGGGTCGACCTGCCCCCCCCCCCCCTCCGGGGCAGATTTGATTGATGACCTGTTTGTGACTATGTGCTGACTCATTAGGGTTTCTGATCTGCTCTGATTGGCTAGGATTAATTCTGGGTTGATCGGACGGCTTAAACTAATCCTAAACTCTATAAAAACACCTATAGACTCAAACCCTAAAATCAAAACAAAATTGGATTCATGGCCTCCATGCCGTCACCTTGCAACTCAGAATAGCCGCCACCAATTAGAGAGGAGGAAAGCAAATCAAATTCAATACTTTTCAACTTTAACAGTGAGTCTTCTTCAAAGGAGAGCTAAATCAACTCCAAAAATCAGAATTCAGAACTCAAGACTGCTTTTGAGTTGTGAGTTCGATCATTTTAACAAAATAATTGCTAAATCAATTATGATGTGATATACGTTGGATTATAAGTTGTGGTTGTGAATCTAATTCATATGTTTAATCATGTATGTTAGCTTGATTCATATTATATGATGTTATGCAAATCTTATATATGATGTTATGCAAGTTTTATATATGATGTTATGCAAGTTTCACATATGATGTTATGCAAGTTTTATATATGATGTTATGCAAGTTTCACATATGATGTTATGCAAATTTTATATATGATGTTATGCAAGTTAATATTATTATGCAAGTTTCAAATATGATGTTACGCAAGTTAATATGATTATGCAAGTTGTACATAGGATGTTATGCAAGTTAATAAGATCACGCAAGTTGTATGCGAGTTATATGATGTTATGTAAGTTTGGATCTAAAATATATGCTAGTAGTCCATGATGTTAACTTGTGTTAATGAATCCCTTTTTATAATCCAATCACCTACGTTTATAACATCAGTTTTTATGCGAATATGGATGTGGAACATATGCTAGTTCGTATAGGTATTATGTTCATATGCAAGTTTAAGTGATAATTGGATTCATATATATACAAGTTCACACCTTTAAAGTTTAGATCCATATTCAAGTTGACATTTTTATGTTGAATCTATGACATGCCTAGTTATGCAAGTTTACACCTTTATGTGGATCCATAGTTTACTCAAGTTAACACCTTTATTGGATCCATAGTTATGCAAGATGACACCTTTATGTTTAGGTTGACGACATACACAGTTTATGTAAGTTTGTGATAATTACCTAGGCTAGTTGGGTGTAAAACTATGTTCATTCATGCAAGCTCACACCTTTTAGATCTATGATTTTTGGATCTTTGATAATACAAAGACTATGCAAGTATGTTGTAATTATTAATTGCAAGTTAGATGCAAATTAGATCTATTATTGTGTGTATGTGACTTTGTGATGTTTATTCTTTTTTTTTAGTATTAGACTATTTGCTAGTCTAATATGTATATATCATGATAAGCGAACGAATGACGGGGGTACGATGGGGATAATAGTGGATACACACATATTGTGAATTTGGCATGTAATTGCCTAAAAAGGCATGTAATTAATTTTAAGGAATAAAATTAATTAGTAATGAAATTGGTACAATTTATATACCATAAATAGATGAGCATAAATGCCTTAAAAAGAATAAAATATAATTGTGGTGAAAATTGTTATGATTTTACATACCATAAATGGATGGACATAATTGAGTCAATTATGGACATCGTTAAATTTGGAATTGATTGATAATTTGAATAGTGAAAGTAATTCAAATTTGGGGAATGATTAATTAGGAGTAATTAATCGTCTAAGACACGAGGTTAGGCTCGTTTGTAGTGTAAGACTGCCCGGACCCGCCCGGCAAATCCAGCTGCCACAAATGCCAGTCTAATGTGAGAGGTCTTAGGCACAAATTAAATACGTAACAGTTGTAAAGACACGAGGTTAGGCTCGTTTGTGGTGTAAGACTGCCCGGACCCGCCCGGCAAATCCAGATGCCACAAATGCCAGTCTAATGTGAGAGGTCTTTATGAGGTTACGGTCTTAATGAATTAAGAAACACTTAACCAGATAAACATGTAGTGGGACATGAGGTGTTAAGTGGGTGCCTTGGGTGGCATGTGGAATCTAGTGGGTGCCTTGGGTGGCATGAGGAAATACGATTAGTAACACTTAACCAAGGTAAAACATGTAAGTGGGACATAGGGGTTAAGTGGGTGCCTTGGTGGCATGTGGAATTACTCATAGAAACCCTTAACCAAATTTAAAAACATGTAAGTGGACATGAAGTGGGTTAAGTGGGATATACAAGAGGGGACCAAGTTTAGGTGGATAGCTTGTGTCAAGTAATGGGGGCCCGTTTCAACCAGTAACCCATTCATATCTTTGTGGGCTCGACCCAAGTCGAGGACGGGACAGGCATACTGGGCTTGACTGTAAGAGGCCAAAACCGGGTTAGCGGTGGCAACGCAAGTCCAACGGGTTCATATGCGTGTGTGGACCCGGGCTGGTAGGTAAGACGTTGTTGCATCGTGTAGGTATAAGCCGTGCATCATTGGTGGTATCGGGTTGCCACTTTGGGGAGTGATACACCCCACTGTGGGGCCAGCACGGGTATCTACGAGTTAGGGAGCTGATCGAATGGGGTAGGGTAGTGGGTACACCTAGTGGAGATAGGAGCAGACGGCACCTATGTAGTCAGCTAGGGGTACACGAAGCTACCACTATTATTAATAATTATTAAGGGGGTACACCTAGTGGAGATAGGAGCAGGCGGCACCTATGACGTCAGCTAGGAGTACGTGGAATTGCCATTATTACTTATTGAAGGGGTACATCTAGTGGGGATAGGTACACGCTGGGTACCTATGATAGCAACTAGAGATATACCGTCAAACATGGAGGATAGTGGGTACATCTAGTAGTACACGAATCTATCATCGTTCTACTTAGCCAAGAGGGAACAAATTTCTAGAGTGACTAGTAGGGGTACGGTACAGTACGGTAGAGTATAGTAATTATCCTATATTGATTAGGAAGCGCCATTAACGTTATCTCTATTTCTCTTGATTGCCTTGCCATACCCATGTGGTTCACACAGTCATTACCTTATTCTCCAGATTATATCTTATCATATTGCTTTAATAATTATGTTGTTAGAGTTATCTCACTCGCCAGACTTTATGTCTGACCCCCTTTGTTTCCACCTCTTTTCTTCCTTCCCCCCCCCCCCCCCCAGGTTCTAAGGGTGGGACTAGTACTATTGGAGCTTGATTGGGATCTCTTTGGGAGCACTTGGATCTGGATTGCGGATGTAAAGTTCAGCCTATCATTTTCCTTATGCCTATTTGTAGTAGTGGGATTATGTACTTTGTTTTATCAAGATGGATATTATGTACTTGACTTTGGTTTATGGTTTTTGATGATGTAACCAAACATATTTACATTCGGTTGCAATAAATAAAGTTTTAAATTTTCAAGTACTGCTTTATATCTGTCTTGTTGTGATTTTCTGTTCTATATTCACTTAAAATGCTCCATGGAAGTTAATGCATTCCCTTTGCGAGTGACATTAATGGACGTGGGGTGTTACAGGATCTCAAGATGGTCGGGATCGTACCCTTCTGTTTTAGTAGCCCTGGGGCAACAGATGAAGAATTATAACCTAGTTCGATAGTTTCATTCCCTTTGGCTTGGCGTCTCTCTTACTCCATAGCTTCCTGGATCAGTCTCGTCCCCTCAGCCAGACGCTCCGGCTCCTCTCCTTTCAAATATTTTCTCATGAGTTCTTCCTCGTCAATAGTATCTACCTTAAGCTACCTCTTTTCCCGGTCAACAACTTGGTCTCATACATTGACCATGGTCGTCTTATAGTCCTTGATCCAGGTAATATCTCGGTATCGGATCACTTGAGCAAAGAACTCTGTCATGAGCTCACCATATTTCAAACTCTTTTTGGGCTTCGATGAGTTGCATATTAGCATCAGCGGGGGATTTAAGAGTAATATTTGCATTCCCCTCGGCTAAGACTACCCTTTCTTCAACCTCTGCTAGTTCGGGTTCTAATTCAGCATTCCTCTTCGCCAATTTTGCTTTTACCTGTTCAATGCGAGAGCAAGATAACTTCGTATCGTTGCTTTCGGACTTCGCATCTTCTACTTTCTTTTTCATGGTAGCACGCTCTTGACTATGAGAGTCAAGCTCAAAATAGTAGCGCTTTTGAAGTTCCTCATACTGTTTCTTATGGTTGTCGATGTAACGCTGCACTAAGGAGAGTTGGGCTTGTGCATCCTCAAGCTCTTTCTCTGTATTCTTTATGGATTTCTCATCATATTCGGCCATCTCTTTCATGTGACTTACACCGGCTAACAAGTCTCGGATGATTTTTGAAAGATTTCTCGAGTACTTGCGCATTTCTGTGTATTGCTTATCCCATAGATCTATTTTAGCCTTAGCTTCATCCGCCGACTTCATAGGTACTGGCTCGAGTGCTGGAACGAAAAGCATATTCCCAAAATGATGATATGGAAATTGCTTCTTCAGAATTTCAGCTTAGCTTCATTCTTGGTGTCAAATGTCACATGTTTCATTGTAGATATTTCGATGTTCTGTCGACCAATGGGCACGAGAACTTTTTTCCCTTTCGCATGCTCTTTTTCCAAGTCCTTAGCCTTATCTTGTAGATCCAAACGTTTCGGTGGCAGTCTTTCCTCATGATGTGACTCCTTTGGAATAACTGGAGCCTTGGACAGTGACTTATCCCCTTCACGACAGTCCTGGTGGCTCTTTTGCTTATCTGTATCTGATTTGTGAAGGGAACGAGAGTGTGAAGAATAAGGATGGTGTGAATCATAGTGTTTCCTGCTATCCCTCCCACGACTATCGCCTTGATCATACTCCATGTATGAATCGAAACTGGGCATGCTTGAACGAACGCCTCTGAGGGAATAGTGGCGACGCAGCATCTGTCCTGCAAAATGACACAAGTATGAATTAGGAATCATATGAATTAGGAATCAGGATTAATATAATACACAAGTGCTGTGATGTGTGGTGCTGTGTAGTATATGTCCTAAGTGATCCCTTCGACAGGCCAGAGCCCGGAATTAGGCTTGTCAATGTGGTCTTCTCGGCTTTTTCAAGAGTAGCTTCCTGTTCGGATGAAACACCCCACCTCCGTTAAGGTCACTCACAAAGGGAATGCCTTAACTTAGGTGGAGGGTTATAGGTACAAGACATAGAAAAATTTACAAGATAGATAAATATAAGCAGCGGAAATCAAACATTTATTGCATATGAGGTTCAATACAAAAGCATTACAGCAAATTGTCTCAAAATAACTTCCAAAACATTACATCATAATTTTTTCTTAATTATTTAATAAGGAAGCACAAACCATAAATAAAACTGCATAAATCCCCAAGTGTAGTGTCCAAAAGCCACAGTCAATGTAAGAGAGTCCCAATCATACATCTACTTCCTTGAAGCTTGCAAAGAGTCCGATTAAGCTGGAGTATTCCCTCCCTGTGGACCTGGGGGGGGAACGGAAGAAAAGAGGGCGAAAGAAAACAAGTCAGACAATAAGTCTGGTAAGTTCAGTGATTATTAGTATTTAAACAAGGAAAGGGATCATGACAGTAATAATAACATAACATAGGACAATACCCTAGTAAAAGATAAGATGAACATGTGATTGCACCCATTAATATAGTCTCTGCACCTACCAACCATTGGTTCAACCAGCCGCACGTGTTCATAACGAACGATCCCCTTAATGATCGGCTCCTACTCGCATGCATTCATATCTTATGTCATTCGGCCCCGCTTGACTGTAGATACCTGTGCTGGTCACACCATGGGGTGTACCAGTCCCTCTGGCAACCCGACACGATCCAAGATGCACAGTATACTACTGATGCCCAGTGCCTGCTTTTTCGACTCCGGAGTACGTGCACGTCCGTACTCCGTCGGAACCTACACTAACGCACCAACCACCGTCGTTTTGAGAGCTTACAATCAGCCCAGTAATCGTTCCCCACCCTGCCTAGTTCAGGGTACCGTGATACATCTATGTGGGTTACTGCTGAAATGGGTCCCCGTTACTAGGGTTTTCTAATCAACATGTTTATTTGGTTAAGTGTCCAAGTTTACCTAAACCCACCCATCAGTTTAGTTAACATGTTGAATCGGTTAAGTGTTTCCCTAATTGACTTAACCCTACCAATCTTGACTTAGCTTTAATTTATTCATTAAAGCGCCAACCACTCACATTAGACATGTCTTGTTGTGGTCACTGGATGTGCCGGTCGGTTCCAGGCAGTTTTACACCACAACTCAGTCTAACCTGGGGTCCTTTTTGGGCTTGATGCACTAACCACCCACATTAGATAGGTCTTGTTGTGGTCACTGGATGTGCCAGTCGGTTCCAGGCAGTTTTACACCACAACTCAGTCTAACCTCGGGTTAGGCATATTCGTCTTTTCTAAATTCACATATTTCTATATATGTCTAATTTTATATGTAAATTAATCTTAATTTAATCATGTCATAATTATCCTTTTGATTATGCTCACAATAAATGGTATACCAAATATACCATTTCATGAACAAATCTATGCCATGAAATTTTCATGTTTTCCAAACGCTACCCCCGTGGAACGTACGCATAAATCACATAAAATGTTGGGCTAGTAAATTAGCCCAAACCCAGAAACAAAAGGGGTAATAAACAAGGGACATGAAATAAACATAAAATAACATACATCTAACTTATCATGTGTAACTTGGCATAGAAGCATCATTAACTTAATTAAACAGGTAAAGGTGAACTTGTGACTAAGTTGGATCTAATTATCATGTAAACTTGATATAGGTCTAACATGGAGGTTTAACATATAAACACAATTTTAATTCACAACTTAGATTATTAACTTATGTATATCAAAACATAAGAAAGCTACTATAAACATATTTAAATCACAACTTAGCATATTAACTTATGTATGTCAAAACACAAGAAAGCTACTTTAAATCATAACTTAGCATGATAACTTATGTGTGTTAAAATATAAGAGGGCCACAAATCCAATCTTGCAACATAAATAGGTCCAACTTAACATAGTTCTAAATATACATAAATGTTGATCTAACATGTAGGCATGTAATTTAGATCATAAACTTGCAAGTAACCACCAAATTATAACAAGACATGTTCATTACTAAGTTGGCATAATAAGTTCATTGCCCAATCATAATAGATTCCAATAACATACAATATGGTATGTTCATCACCACAAACATATAGGCATGATAAATCACAACAGTAATTTAAGATAAATGAGAATCAAACTTTATTTATCTTATACATAAGCATCATTCTATATTCGAGTTACAACATGTCATGATTTCATTTAAAAGAACGTTTAATTCTACGTAATAACCAACTTACAAACTAAAAGGAACTCTTGATTTCTGTAATCTGAATTCTGAAGTTGGAATGCTCGCCTTTGATGTAGATCGTTAGTTTTAATTTTATTTTGATGTAGGCTTTTATCTTGTCTTTGAATTGAAAGCGGTGACGGCTACTCCAAGTTCTCTATTGACGGCATGACAGTTCCAGGATTATTTTTGTGTGATTTTAGGTTGAGTATTAAGGTATTTATATAGAATTTCAATTTAATTAGAGTCGTCAGATGAACCTAGAGTTAACCACAACCATTCAGACCAGATCAGGACTATCCAGAAACCCAAGTGACTCAGCAGCAAGTCATCAGTCGTCAAAATTCAGATCTGGCCGAGGGGGGGCAGGTCGACCCCCAGGTCGACCCCCACGTCGACCTGTAGGGGGGAGGTCGACACTAGGGTCGACCCCCTGGTCGACCTGGGTCCTGGGCGGGAATTTTCCCGCCCAGCCCGCTTATGACTTCTGTTTTGAATTTTGAATCCGGTTTTGAGCTGTTTGAATTTATTTGAATTTCTGAAACTTCTGAAGACCATAACTTCTTCATACGAAGTCCAATTCACGCTAACTCGGACTCTATCTCAAGTAGAATTCTGAGACGAACACAATGGCGTAACCCGTTTCCCTTAATTCTCATATTTGAATTTAAGTACTGTTTAATTCGTTGCTATAACGTTAACAGAAAACACGGGGTGTTACATTCTCCCCCTCCTTTTAGGATTTCGTTCCCGAAATCTTCAAGTCGAGAAGAACTTATATCCTACCATCCAACCACCCAACTACTCAACCATCAAACATAGGCGTCCATTGTCCTTAAAATATTTCTATTGCTTCATGATCATATGCATAGTGTGTGTACAAATCCTTATCTAATGCAAAATCAGGCGGTCTACTGATTCAGTTGACCTCCTTAATGCAAATTATGTCAGTGCCAAGAGTCCATTATGTATGCAATTTTTCCTACTCAAAATTTCCTACATGAGTGCACAATCATTCATACAAATGCAACGTCCATATGATAACACATCATATTTCAATCCATATACAAATACATATATGCATATGCAATATGAAAGTGACTGAGCCGATCTAATACCTAACGTGTGTGTATATGCATCCACGAGCAACCACTAGCAACCACTTGCAACCATCAATCATAACATGTTTCAAGTACATGTTTACATCCATTGGTTTCTACCCAAGGATAAAGGATAGGACCGAGGAGATATACTTAAAAAGATCAGTACAAGCATAAACTTAAGGAAAAAGAGAGATCAAGGATGTACCCTCAAAAAGAAAAGGGTAGGCTACTCGTATTCTGTTCTCAGTTTCTCAAGTCGCGTCTTCCTTGGCGTCGCTCCACTGAACTTTGACAAGCTTGACTTCATGATTGCGTAGCTTTTTTACTTCCGTACCCAAGATACGAGTTGGAACTCTTCTTACAGTTGCCTCTCGTTCAACTTCTACTTCCTCTAGCATGCTTGGTTCCACCACTTCCGCAGACTCATGTAAGCACTTCCGCAGGTGAGAGACATGAAAGACATTATGAACCCCAGCCAATCTTTCGGGCAGCTGTTCCCTATAAGCCATCTTCCCAATCGTCTCGATGATAGGGAACGACCCTACAAATCTTAGTGCTAACTTTCCTGCGGATCCAAAGCGAACGGCGTTTCTCAAAGGAGGTACTTTAAGGAACCCTTGTCTCCAACTTCGAAGTCAAGGTCAGTTCTTCTTTTGTCTGCGTAGGACTTCTGTCTATCTTTGGCAGTCTTCATTCTTCTTCTTATCAAGTCCACTTTCTCTGAAGTTTCTCTAATCATGTCTGGTCCAAGTATGAGCTTGTCTGTGGACTCCCACCAGCAAGTTGGTGACCGACACGGTCTTCCATATAAAGCTTCGAAAGGTACCACGCTTATGGTGGCGTGGTAGCTATTGTTGTAAGCGAATTCCACCAAAGGTAGATGATCCTCCCATATACCTCCGAAGTCAAGAATGCATAGTCTCAAGAGGTCTTCTAATACTCTGTTGACTCTTTCCGTTTGGCCATCGGTTTGAGGGTGATAGGCCATGCTTAAGCATAACTGTGTGTCTACAGCCTCTTGTAAACTCTTCCAAAACTCGCTCGTGAAGATAGGGTCTCGATCACTCACTATGCTGGAGGGTATCCCATGGAGTCAAACTATCTCTTTAAGATATATGGATGCTAGAGATGAGGCAGTTCTTCTACGCTTGACGGGTATAAAGTGGGCGCTTTTTGTGAGCCTGTCCACTATTACCCAAATACTGGTATTGCTCCTCCTTGACCTAGGCAACCCATCAACAAATTCCCTTGAAATGCTATCCCATTTCCACAGTGGGACCTCTGGAGGGTGAAGCAAACCTCCAGGCTTCTTCTGATCCGCCTTGAATTGCTGGCATATCATGCACTTGGAGACAAATTCAGCTACATCTCTTTTCATGCCACTCCAAAAGAAAACCCTTTTTATGTCTTTGTACATTTTGTCTCCACCGAGGTGTATGGTCAACTTGGAATGGTGTGCCTCTTCGAGAACCTTCTTCACCAAATCCCTTGCTTGTGGGACGCATAGTCTTCCATCCCGTATCAACCATCCCTTATCATCAATGGAGTATCTATTGAGGTGACTCGAAGTCTCACCCCTAATTAGCTTATCTATTATATCAGCTAGTTGAGGGTCTTCACGTTGTGTGGCCCCTATTGAGTCCAAAAGCGTAGGCCGCACTTCCAATGTTGCTAATAGGCCAGGTACAAATTCAGAAGAGGGCCTAAAGTCAAAGTTGGCTATGTACTCCAAGCTTTGCCTTTCTACAAAGAGAGGGCATAAGGTCAATTTCTTTCTACTCAAGGCGTCTGCTACTGCATTGCCCTTGCCAGGAGTATAGGAAATCTCAAAATCGTATGAGGAAAGAAACTCCATCCATTTTTGCTGCCTCAAGTTGAGATCTTTCTGCGAGAAAAGATACTTCAACGATTTATGGTCAGTAAACAATTCAAACTTCTCACCTAGGAGATAACGACGCCAAGACTTAAGCGCAAAAACGATGGCTGCCAACTCTAGGTCGTGGGTTGGGTAGTTTTTCTCATTTACTTTCAACTGCCTTCCACTATAAGCTACTGCCTTCCCTTCTTGCACTAGAACAGCGCCTAGTCCCATGCCGCATGTGTTTGTGTATACTGTAAACATCTTGCTTCGATCAGGCAATGTCAGAACTGGGGCGGTTGTCAGAGCCCTCTTTAATTAATCATTGGAAAGCGATATCGCAATCCAAATCCCAATTGAAAGTTAGGTTTTTCTTTGTCAACCTTGTAAGTGGAGCTGAGATTTTTGCAAAATCTTTGATGAATTTTCGATACAAGCCTGCTATCCTGAGAAAGCTTCGGACTTCGGTTGCATTCTGCGGAACCTTCCAATCTTGCACAGCAACCACTTTTGCGGGGTCCACAACTAACCCCTCTTTGGACACCACATGTACAAGGAACCTAACTTCTTCTCTCCAGAAATGGCATTTGGAGAATTTGGCTTTCAACTGATGTGCACGGAGAGTATCCATGACTTCCCTTAAGTGCTGAGCAGGCTCTTCCTCACTCTTTGAGAAGATCAAAATATCGTCCACGAAGACCACCACAAACTTATTGAGGAACTCCCTGAACACCCTACTCAACAAATCAACGAAGTAAGTAGGTGCATTTGTCAAGCCGAAAGGCATGACAAGCCACTTGAAGAAACCATCCAGAGTTCTGAATGCAGTCTTATTAATGCTGTCTTCAGCCACTCTTAGCTGGTGAAACACGGTAGCTAAATCTAATTGGGAGAAAACCGATGCACCTACAAGCTAATCGAACAAATAATCTATTCTCGGGAGTGGGTGCCTATTCTTCTTGGTCAGCTTGTTTAGCTCCCTATAATCAATGCACAAGCGAAGTGGCCCGTCCGCTTTAGTTGCGAACACTACTGGAGCACCCCATTCAGAAATACTCCGCCTTATAAACCCCTTTTCTAAGAGCTCTTTAACTTGCTTGCTGAGCTCTTTCCACTCCCTTGGAGCTATGTGTCCAACGGGTAAGACAACGGGTTTTGCATTGTCAACGAGGTATATGCGGAAGTCTATCTCCTGCTTTGGAGGTAAGCCCTTTACCTCTTCAAACACATCCGAGTATTCACGGACTACCTTTACAGACTGCAACTTCTCAACAGACGCATCAAGAGATTCTAGATAACTTAGCATAACAGAGTTCTGGGGATTACAAGAAATTTCAAGAGCATTACCAAGGCGAGTCATGAGTCTAACCACTTTCTTTTCACAGTCGAGGATGGCACCATTACTGGATAGCCAATCCATTCCTAGAATCAACCCATAGCCCGTGAAGCCCAAATATAGGCATTGCCTCTAAACCCAATGCTTAGAATAGATATTTTCAAATCCAAACAAACCATTGACAAATAAGCTGAGACCCCAATTGGATTTGAAACAACCAAGGGATCCTCTACTATACTGGTGTCTAGGTGCAGAGATTCAACTAAAGTAGTAGATATAAAAGAGTGCGATGCACCAGAATCAAATAGTGTACGAACAGGATGATCAAAAAGATAGACTAAACTTTCGACAGAAATATTTCTACCTCGTTCTTGCGGAGGTGCCGTGAGAGCGTGAACTTGTTGTAACGACCCGGCGGTTTTCGGCCTCGAAAATCGATATAAATACCTTTACCGTATCTTATACCGATCCTCCAAACACCGAAACACTGGACGTTATTAGAAAGAATTTAGAGGGTGAGATAAGAAAGAAAGAATATTAGAATAGAAGAGTAAGAAGAGGAATCAACACTACACAGAGTCTCACATCACAGCGGAACAAAATATAATATAGAAATAAATCTTTATTGAGAGCTTTAAATAAAACTTACAATCATCAGAGTACAAGAACACATCTGGACAGTTATGATAATCTGCCCTTATACAACACAGCGGAAAACCTTAAATATGTCTGGACTTCTCCAACACGCCTTTTTTTGTAGTGTTTAATAACCTGGACCTGCAAACCGGGCTAACCCGAGCATTTACAAAAACACCGGGTCAGTCTGGTGAACCAGAGTGAGATAAACTCGCACAGTTTAATGGTAAATCATCCAATCCAGATTTTTAAGTTCGAAATCTTTTCAAAAGAAAAGGATAATCGTAAGACCGAATCCACACATAAACACGGACGGTTTTTACCTTACGATAACCCAAAACAGTTTTGAAATCAATATCTTCTTTGATATTATAATAATGTCTAAATACAAGTAAATAACAATCTAGTGGAACGCTTGCATCTCACGCTCCACATATATAGTATACAATCAAAACCGCAGGCGCTTATTGGAGATTGGATTCCGACTTGACAAGGTATGGGACCACCTTCCGCACGTGTATCTCTAGAGGCGAATACACAGGGTTCAACAAGAACGTCTTGTAACCCGGCCCTCACATGACCGACCACTCATTTCGCTTGAGTGTATCGAATGTATATCACCGACGGTTGGACTCAAACCACCGTCTCCCGAATGGGCAGAATCGGTAGATTTAGAAACAAAAGGAATTTCCCTAGATAGGTGATTATACACCCTAATGGGAGCGACCCACATAGCCATGCTGCCTGCCCGATTTTTGTCATCTCCCGGTTGATGAGGCTTGAGGCTAGAATTCATCCCTTCGAACATCTGGCCATCATTCACTTTGAATGCCACATCGTCAGATCCGTCAAATCACTAATTGACGTCCACAAAAAATATTCTGCAGCTGACAGAAGTATGTTTGTAAAAATCAACGTACGTGATTCTTAGGAAATACTCTGTCAGACACTCGTCCATACAAGTCATCCCGGAACAGGATGAACCGAAGGCACCCCCCTACTGCATCCTAGGAATCACCCTACAGATCAGTAGCGAAAAGTCCTTGCAATCCGAAGATTCCAAATCACGACAGAATCACTGTTGAAATATCTCCGGCCGCTAAACCAAGGAAATTCAATCAGTAGTCCTTCCGCTTATGAAGATCAACGGTCTTCAATGCTCCATCTCGATCATCTTCTGATCTCCACGTATTTGTTGGTCGGAATGGTTTTCGAATATAAATTCGATCCCGGTCCTTCCATACCAACAATCGTGTGGGTAAGGTTTGATAGTCGGTGTTTTAACTACCAAATAAATGAGTATGAGCATACATGGGTTTATCAGTTCAGTACCAGCACTACATGGCCTCTTTAATTCAGAACGGTTAACGAAATAAATCCCTAACCCTTAAACATTTCAAATATATTTATTTGAAGTAAATTTCTTTCCTTAAACATCTCATTTTCATGTTTATGAAAATATTTCATGATCATACTTAATCATTTCAAAACCCCTTTCCTATTTCATTAACCAAACTGGAACACGACTCAACTTATTTCAAGTTAAGCAACATTTTGAAATCTCCTTTATCTTATCACTTGGGAAAAATAACCAACGATTATTCATTTAGGATAAATTATCCTTAAAACTTTATTTTCCCAATTTCCTTTAATCTTCGGAAATACCATTTTAACTTCCCACCCTTTTTCCTTTCGCTTATTTAACTTTTGACATTTTTATATAAATAGATATCAAATTCTTTCACTTCTGTTACTTGGGAAAAGATTCATTTATATATTCTCAATCCTTTAACTTTCATCTCGTTATTTTTTTAATCTTCTCTTTCCACATTACCACTAAGATCATCCTTAGAAAATTCTGAGGCCGCTCAAGTTGGGGTATTTATTTACCTCTCAGACCTTGATCAACCACAGTCTTATCTTTAGATAGATATTAGTTGATTTCAAAGACCGAACTCATTCCTATATCAAATATACCATATTTGCTATTTTGTATATTTATAAAACTTCTTTCCCTTCAAATATCATCATTCTTAATCCATTTATAAAAAAAACATTTCAAAGTATCACATTTTCTTTTACTACTTTAAGCGATACTCTTTTCCCTTGGATTTTTGTTAAAATCCCATCACTTACCACATTTACCATATTCACCCTTGAATCTTTCGGTTGGAGGCTTATTTCAGAACCTTACTTAATTCCTTCATTAAGTAACATTTATTTATACTTTATTTCCTTTCCATAACTTCATTGAAAAACATGGTTCAACAAAATCACTTTTCTTTTCACTCTCGCCTTTACTTCGAACTTCCTTTTTTTTTTTTTTATATATCTTATAAACGATTATTCAAATCTATAATAGATTTCTTCTCATACTCCTATGAATCTGATAAATATTTGAAATCTCTTTTATAAGATCATTTAAAAACCCAATTATAACTTAATTCATAATTAACAAATATTTATTTCCTTTTACAACTTTTATCCATACAGGTTTTAAATCTGTCCTCAGGAAAAATATATTTTATAACTTAAATTTGTAAATTTACCTGATGGTATAACGATACGTAGAAAACAGTTAATCCATTGGCCATGTACTGCTAACCACTCAACCAATCGTACCCACAGGTTAAAACCAACCAAATATTGAATTTCAAGTTGATATTCAATAACTGGACGACCCATCAAATCAACTAATTCAACTTAACCAAATAATGGTTTTATAACAGTCAACAACAAATTTATTTCACACAATCATGACAATGCAAACAATCCATGAAATCACGTTTATTTTATAAACGTGGCCAGTAAGGTGAATTACCTTGACTGGGATCTGTTGTTAAAAATAACGATATGGGTTTCACTGAAATTAAACAACATTTAATTTCGTCAGTTCAAACGATATATGAATATCTATCAGCAATCAGTCAATCACTAGCAACCATAGCACACAAAAATAAAAACCCAACTTATAAAATATAAGCGGGAAATAACTGAGTGAGTTTAACTCACCTTTATTTTTGATTTCGTCGTTAAATCTGCTTGTTTCAGTTGAATTAAATGATGTTTTCATTTATCTGAAAAATCCATCTGCTGTCTGCCCTGCTCAGTCCTCACCTATCGTGTAGCACTCGTCATCACGGTTCCAACGGTTTTTGTTTCATCGAATTCTGACCACAAACGTACACGATATTAAGATTCTAAGTTATAAAAACAATTTAAATTAAATTAACTTTAGTTTAAATAATATTTGGACCTTACCTTCAGCCCAACCCGAAATGACCTAGGCCCGCTTCCCCTTTCCTCTTATACCCTAAAATAATCGGCTCCCCTTCATTCACTTTCAAACCCTCACAAAAAAAAAAAAACCCTTCCGCCGCCACACAAAACTTCCAGCGACAAAGAAAAGACCCTCCACCGAACACAACCGCTGGCGCTGCGCCTTCCTTCCACCGGATTTCGCCATGCCGAGGCCTCTTCCAGAAATCATGGCGCCACTCCAACTCCTAAAAGCTAAGTAATTTTTCCCCAAATTTAATTCGGTTTTTAATTTCCCTTTGCTTTTGAGTTCGGTTTTACTTATTCATTTCGAACTGAGTTTTGCTTTCGGTTTTTGGTAGGATACTCTGTGTATTTATACACATAAATGACCACTGTGGTTCACGAATTGTACATCCTAGGTTTATTCAGCTATGTTTAGGCCATTCCCTTCTCAGATTTACTTGTGTATTGTTTCAGTACCGTGTGGTGTGAATTGTTACTTCAAACCAGTGAATTACACCGTAGATTGGTAGGTTTTAGGGTACGGTTCCTCTATGAATTGCGTGAAATAGTTCAGATTCGAACTGCGTGTGTGATTGATGTTTGATCTTTGCGTGGGTTTTTGACAGTGAACAGTTCGGTTTGTGATGGATTTTGTTGGATTTCTAGTACCGCCTGTGTTCAGAAATGCACATGGACCTACTTATTTATGTTGATTTGGTTAGGCCATGAATTGTTCAATCGATTTGTATGCTGTCTGTGTACACCATCCATTGAATGGTTCATTTCAGATTGTAAAATCATATTGAACTTCAGCATATTTTCTGCTCGTATTTTCTTGTCTTGTGTATATACGGCTATTGATATGGTTTGTTCACATGGCCTTGTCTGCTATTTTAAAATCAAATTTCAGATCTGCATTGGATATTGCAGTAGCAGAACAGCTTTCCTTATGTGATTTCTGAAAACAACATTATCTTTTTCGATTTTTATGGTGTTTTTTTTTTTTCTGTTTCCTTAGCTATTCCCAGCTGTTTTTATCTTGTTGAATTCATTTATTTATTACTCCTTTTCTGATCATGATCTTGATGTATCAATATACATTTTAAATTCTAGCTGTAGTTCAGATTTCCCTTAGCTGTTCCTATATAGATTTATAGCTATAGGTCTACTGTTTTCATGTGGTATTATTTTTCTCTTCTGAAAATCTTTAATCTTTAAATATATTTATTCATATTCTAGCTACTCATAGCTATATATTTCTTTTCAGATTCTTCCTGTTGGTGATGAAGAAGTGACGCTGGGAGAGGACTTAGACTTCTCCTGTTATTGAATTGTTCACTTTATTTGGCAGAAAATCTCATGAACATTTGTATGGGATATTGTTTTTTTTTCCTTTGTGTTGGATTTTCAGAATTTTTGGTCTGGTCACAGTGGATACTTGTCGATCTTGTGTATGTATGAGTTGTTCATTCAATTCGAGTTTTGAACTGTGTATTTTTTTTTTTTCTTCTTTTTTTTTTTTTTTTTTTTTTTATGTGCCATGGTGAAAGTCGCCTGAATGCTATTAAATTAGTTTGTACTTAAATATCCATGTGTATTATATTGATATATTTAATCGGTTATTATATGGCAGAGTATTCTTTGTTATAATCACCTATCTAGAGGTGAACATAGTTCTATATGGCCTGCTAACCTATAACTTCAAATCCAAAGAGACTTTTGAAATGAACACTCATGCATACGGAAACGTCACTGCAAGCCTAACCTACAACTGCTGTGTTTTCTCAAATCAGTTACCATATACTTCATGTCCAAGATATCACACATGCTACTGAAAATTATGACATAGCCTTACGTTTGCTAATATACAGGCTACATTAGTTGACTAGCACATGTATGTCCATATATAAGACTCAGCGTACATTGATTTGGCCAGTCCGAGTAGATTTATTTTATTTGTCCGAGTAGATTTATTTTATTTTATTTTTCCATCGTCAGTTGCTGCTGAATGTTCAATATTCGTGTGTTGTTTACGAACTAAGGATATAATTGGATTTCAAAATATTAAAAGTAAATTATTACCGTAAATGTTCAAATTAGAATGGGTAAATTCCATTATTTAAGGCAAAAATATTTCAAATAAATGGTCAGAAGAATACGGGACATCACATTCTTTCCCCCTTAAAATAATTTCGTCCTCGAAATTGTTAAATTAGGAGAAATGCTACAGACCGATTTATTTCCTATCGAAAGTCAATTCATTTACTTACAGATGAAATTTATTTAATCTGTCCAACCAAATCAATTATAATGAACCCCCAACATACCCTAATCAATTTAAATTAATATTCAAATAATATTTACTTGGGTTAACATACCTTGATTATCAATCGTTCCATATCCAATTGATTTTGATTCAGTTATCATTAATTTGCTTCCAAATTCCACATTAATTTAATTTCAGCCTCCATTCTTAATTTCCCTTAACCGAGTTAAGTTTCAACCTTATACTCAATTTCTAATTGAACTCCAATTTTCCAAATCGATCCTATTAAATTTTCAAATCCAAATCTTAATTTTGATATCCATTCTTAACTTGACCAAGTTAAGTTTTCACTCCATATCAATTAAGTAATTAATTATCTAATTAGTTTATTTCCATTTCAAATCAAATTCTTATTTTAAGGAATCATTTATCCTGTTTTTATTTATTTATTTATTTACTTAACTTATCCTTAAGTTAAATTCTCACTCATTACGTTTCACAAATCATATATGTGAATTCTACTTGTTATTAAACTATCCCGATTTTAATCAAATTTTGAATTCTATTCAAATTAACCAAGCCAACCAATATCTCAATAATTTGAGAAAAATATTCCTTTTCTTTACAAAAATAAAAATTCGGGTAAAATTATTTCATTTAACCCCCTCTATAAAACAATATTGTGTTCCTTACCAGTTCAACGCTTCAACTTTGAACCGATCAAACAACACAATACAAAACATTTGTATATAAAATTTACAAATACGCTCTCATATATATACACTCAAACTCAATCTAGGGTGTTACTAACCCCATCTCTATCGAGTTACGCTACAGAGCCAAGGTTATTACTAAACCAATAGCTCTGATACCACTGTAACGACCCGGCGGTTTTCGGCCTCGAAAATCGATATAAATACCTTTACCGTATCTTATACCGATCCTCCAAACACCGAAACACTGGACGTTATTAGAAAGAATTTAGAGGGTGAGATAAGAAAGAAAGAATATTAGAATAGAAGAGTAAGAAGAGGAATCAACACTACACAGAGTCTCACATCACAGCGGAACAAAATATAATATAGAAATAAATCTTTATTGAGAGCTTTAAATAAAACTTACAATCATCAGAGTACAAGAACACATCTGGACAGTTATGATAATCTGCCCTTATACAACACAGCGGAAAACCTTAAATATGTCTGGACTTCTCCAACACGCCTTTTTTTGTAGTGTTTAATAACCTGGACCTGCAAACCGGGCTAACCCGAGCATTTACAAAAACACCGGGTCAGTCTGGTGAACCAGAGTGAGATAAACTCGCACAGTTTAATGGTAAATCATCCAATCCAGATTTTTAAGTTCGAAATCTTTTCAAAAGAAAAGGATAATCGTAAGACCGAATCCACACATAAACACGGACGGTTTTTACCTTACGATAACCCAAAACAGTTTTGAAATCAATATCTTCTTTGATATTATAATAATGTCTAAATACAAGTAAATAACAATCTAGTGGAACGCTTGCATCTCACGCTCCACATATATAGTATACAATCAAAACCGCAGGCGCTTATTGGAGATTGGATTCCGACTTGACAAGGTATGGGACCACCTTCCGCACGTGTATCTCTAGAGGCGAATACACAGGGTTCAACAAGAACGTCTTGTAACCCGGCCCTCACATGACCGACCACTCATTTCGCTTGAGTGTATCGAATGTATATCACCGACGGTTGGACTCAAACCACCGTCTCCCGAATGGGCAGAATCGATAGATTTAGAAACAAAAGGAATTTCCCTAGATAGGTGATTATACACCCTAATGGGAGCGACCCACATAGCCATGCTGCCTGCCCGATTTTTGTCATCTCCCGGTTGATGAGGCTTGAGGCTAGAATTCATCCCTTCGAACATCTGGCCATCATTCACTTTGAATGCCACATCGTCAGATCCGTCAAATCACTAATTGACGTCCACAAAAAATATTCTGCAGCTGACAGAAGTATGTTTGTAAAAATCAACGTACGTGATTCTTAGGAAATACTCTGTCAGACACTCGTCCATACAAGTCATCCCGGAACAGGATGAACCGAAGGCACCCCCCTACTGCATCCTAGGAATCACCCTACAGATCAGTAGCGAAAAGTCCTTGCAATCCGAAGATTCCAAATCACGACAGAATCACTGTTGAAATATCTCCGGCCGCTAAACCAAGGAAATTCAATCAGTAGTCCTTCCGCTTATGAAGATCAACGGTCTTCAATGCTCCATCTCGATCATCTTCTGATCTCCACGTATTTGTTGGTCGGAATGGTTTTCGAATATAAATTCGATCCCGGTCCTTCCATACCAACAATCGTGTGGGTAAGGTTTGATAGTCGGTGTTTTAACTACCAAATAAATGAGTATGAGCATACATGGGTTTATCAGTTCAGTACCAGCACTACATGGCCTCTTTAATTCAGAACGGTTAACGAAATAAATCCCTAACCCTTAAACATTTCAAATATATTTATTTGAAGTAAATTTCTTTCCTTAAACATCTCATTTTCATGTTTATGAAAATATTTCATGATCATACTTAATTATTTCAAAACCCCTTTCCTATTTCATTAACCAAACTGGAACACGACTCAACTTATTTCAAGTTAAGCAACATTTTGAAATCTCCTTTATCTTATCACTTGGGAAAAATAACCAACGATTATTCATTTAGGATAAATTATCCTTAAAACTTTATTTTCCCAATTTCCTTTAATCTTCGGAAATACCATTTTAACTTCCCACCCTTTTTCCTTTCGCTTATTTAACTTTTGACATTTTTATATAAATAGATATCAAATTCTTTCACTTCTGTTACTTGGGAAAAGATTCATTTATATATTCTCAATCCTTTAACTTTCATCTCGTTATTTTTTTAATCTTCTCTTTCCACATTACCACTAAGATCATCCTTAGAAAATTCTGAGGCCGCTCAAGTTGGGGTATTTATTTACCTCTCAGACCTTGATCAACCACAGTCTTATCTTTAGATAGATATTAGTTGATTTCAAAGACCGAACTCATTCCTATATCAAATATACCATATTTGCTATTTTGTATATTTATAAAACTTCTTTCCCTTCAAATATCATCATTCTTAATCCATTTATAAAAAAAACATTTCAAAGTATCACATTTTCTTTTACTACTTTAAGCGATACTCTTTTCCCTTGGATTTTTGTTAAAATCCCATCACTTACCACATTTACCATATTCACCCTTGAATCTTTCGGTTGGAGGCTTATTTCAGAACCTTACTTAATTCCTTCATTAAGTAACATTTATTTATACTTTATTTCCTTTCCATAACTTCATTGAAAAACATGGTTCAACAAAATCACTTTTCTTTTCACTCTCGCCTTTACTTCGAACTTCCTTTTTTTTTTTTTTTATATATCTTATAAACGATTATTCAAATCTATAATAGATTTCTTCTCATACTCCTATGAATCTGATAAATATTTGAAATCTCTTTTATAAGATCATTTAAAAACCCAATTATAACTTAATTCATAATTAACAAATATTTATTTCCTTTTACAACTTTTATCCATACAGGTTTTAAATCTGTCCTCAGGAAAAATATATTTTATAACTTAAATTTGTAAATTTACCTGATGGTATAACGATACGTAGAAAACAGTTAATCCATTGGCCATGTACTGCTAACCACTCAACCAATCGTACCCACAGGTTAAAACCAACCAAATATTGAATTTCAAGTTGATATTCAATAACTGGACGACCCATCAAATCAACTAATTCAACTTAACCAAATAATGGTTTTATAACAGTCAACAACAAATTTATTTCACACAATCATGACAATGCAAACAATCCATGAAATCACGTTTATTTTATAAACGTGGCCAGTAAGGTGAATTACCTTGACTGGGATCTGTTGTTAAAAATAACGATATGGGTTTCACTGAAATTAAACAACATTTAATTTCGTCAGTTCAAACGATATATGAATATCTATCAGCAATCAGTCAATCACTAGCAACCATAGCACACAAAAATAAAAACCCAACTTATAAAATATAAGCGGGAAATAACTGAGTGAGTTTAACTCACCTTTATTTTTGATTTCGTCGTTAAATCTGCTTGTTTCAGTTGAATTAAATGATGTTTTCATTTATCTGAAAAATCCATCTGCTGTCTGCCCTGCTCAGTCCTCACCTATCGTGTAGCACTCGTCATCACGGTTCCAACGGTTTTTGTTTCATCGAATTCTGACCACAAACGTACACGATATTAAGATTCTAAGTTATAAAAACAATTTAAATTAAATTAACTTTAGTTTAAATAATATTTGGACCTTACCTTCAGCCCAACCCGAAATGACCTAGGCCCGCTTCCCCTTTCCTCTTATACCCTAAAATAATCGGCTCCCCTTCATTCACTTTCAAACCCTCACAAAAAAAAAAACCCTTCCGCCGCCACACAAAACTTCCAGCGACAAAGAAAAGACCCTCCACCGAACACAACCGCTGGCGCTGCGCCTTCCTTCCACCGGATTTCGCCATGCCGAGGCCTCTTCCAGAAATCATGGCGCCACTCCAACTCCTAAAAGCTAAGTAATTTTTCCCCAAATTTAATTCGGTTTTTAATTTCCCTTTGCTTTTGAGTTCGGTTTTACTTATTCATTTCGAACTGAGTTTTGCTTTCGGTTTTTGGTAGGATACTCTGTGTATTTATACACGTAAATGACCACTGTGGTTCACGAATTGTACATCCTAGGTTTATTCAGTTATGTTTAGGCCATTCCCTTCTCAGATTTACTTGTGTATTGTTTCAGTACCGTGTGGTGTGAATTGTTACTTCAAACCAGTGAATTACACCGTAGATTGGTAGGTTTTAGGGTACGGTTCCTCTATGAATTGCGTGAAATAGTTCAGATTCGAACTGCGTGTGTGATTGATGTTTGATCTTTGCGTGGGTTTTTGACAGTGAACAGTTCAGTTTGTGATGGATTTTGTTGGATTTCTAGTACCGCCTGTGATCAGAAATGCACATGGACCTACTTATTTATGTTGATTTGGTTAGGCCATGAATTGTTCAATCGATTTGTATGCTGTCTGTGTACACCATCCATTGAATGGTTCATTTCAGATTGTAAAATCATATTGAACTTCAGCATATTTTCTGCTCGTATTTTCTTGTCTTGTGTATATACGGCTATTGATATGGTTTGTTCACATGGCCTTGTCTGCTATTTTAAAATCAAATTTCAGATCTGCATTGGATATTGCAGTAGCAGAACAGCTTTCCTTATGTGATTTCTGAAAACAACATTATCTTTTTCGATTTTTATGGTGTTTTTTTTTTTTTTCTGTTTCCTTAGCTATTCCCAGCTGTTTTTATCTTGTTGAATTCATTTATTTATTACTCCTTTTCTGATCATGATCTTGATGTATCAATATACATTTTAAATTCTAGCTGTAGTTCAGATTTCCCTTAGCTGTTCCTATATAGATTTATAGCTATAGGTCTACTGTTTTCATGTGGTATTATTTTTCTCTTCTGAAAATCTTTAATCTTTAAATATATTTATTCATATTCTAGCTACTCATAGCTATATATTTCTTTTCAGATTCTTCCTGTTGGTGATGAAGAAGTGACGCTGGGAGAGGACTTAGACTTCTCCTGTTATTGAATTGTTCACTTTATTTGGCAGAAAATCTCATGAACATTTGTATGGGATATTGTTTTTTTTTCCTTTGTGTTGGATTTTCAGAATTTTTGGTCTGGTCACAGTGGATACTTGTCGATCTTGTGTATGTATGAGTTGTTCATTCAATTCGAGTTTTGAACTGTGTATTTTTTTTTTCTTCTTTTTTTTTTTTTTTTTTATGTGCCATGGTGAAAGTCGCCTGAATGCTATTAAATTAGTTTGTACTTAAATATCCATGTGTATTATATTGATATATTTAATCGGTTATTATATGGCAGAGTATTCTTTGTTATAATCACCTATCTAGAGGTGAACATAGTTCTATATGGCCTGCTAACCTATAACTTCAAATCCAAAGAGACTTTTGAAATGAACACTCATGCATACGGAAACGTCACTGCAAGCCTAACCTACAACTGCTGTGTTTTCTCAAATCATTTACCATATACTTCATGTCCAAGATATCACACATGCTACTGAAAATTATGACATAGCCTTACGTTTGCTAATATACAGGCTACATTAGTTGACTAGCACATGTATGTCCATATATAAGACTCAGCGTACATTGATTTGGCCAGTCCGAGTAGATTTATTTTATTTGTCCGAGTAGATTTATTTTATTTTATTTTTCCATCGTCAGTTGCTGCTGAATGTTCAATATTCGTGCGTTGTTTACGAACTAAGGATATAATTGGATTTCAAAATATTAAAAGTAAATTATTACCGTAAATGTTCAAATTAGAATGGGTAAATTCCATTATTTAAGGCAAAAATATTTCAAATAAATGGTCAGAAGAATACGGGACATCACACTTGTCCTCCAGATGAAGGTCCAGCTCTCTGCCCTTGCTTTCTTGGGCAGTCTTTAGCCATGTGTCATGTCTCACCACAGTGGAAATAGCCACCCATCTTCCTTTTCTTCTTCCTGCAATCTTTGACCAGATGTCCAGGAATGCCACAGAAATTACACTTTCTCTTGTCATGGGGTTTGTTGTTCTTCACGTCTTTCTTTGAATCAGCCTTCTTGTTCTGTGAACCCTCTACCTTCTTATCTTGAGGCACTTCCGCTTTTGCCTCTTTCTTGCCCTTGTCTTCCTCATGTAAGAGTTCCATGTCCGCTAACCTCTCGTAAGTAGCCCCCATAGGTACATGGGTCATAGCCAGGCTTTGAAGCGGCTCATTCAATCCCTTGACAAAATAGAGAGCCTTCTTATGAGGAGTATTCACTAAGTCCAGTCCAAATCGGTCCAGCTGATTGAATTGGTTGACGTACTCCTTGACCGTCATACTTCCTTGCTTAAGAGACAAGAAATTCTCCGCTTGTAAGCTCCGTTCAGCTATTGAAGGAATTTCATCTCAAACCTCATTCTGAAATCCATCCATGTTTCAACTGGTCTTTCAACATTAGTGACTTACTACCAATAGGAAGCTTCGTCTTGAGAAACCATACTGCCAACTGTATCTTCTGCCTACCATCCACTTCGAAGATAACGAATAGATCCTCAGTTTCTTTGAGCCAGTTCCTTGCTTCTACGAATGATTCAGTTCCCTTGAAATCCTTTCCACCCATGGCTCTAAAGTCTCTACAAATCTTTGAGAAAGCATTTGCACGAGGAGGAGGAGGAACCGCTGCAGTTGGGAGAGGAGGACTATCTACTGGGCCCGTGTCGTTGGCCATAGCCTCTAAGTACCTCCTGAACCAACCAGGTATCGGCACACCCTCTGGAAGGTTAAGATTCCCAGACATACTGAAACGAAAAAGAAAATATTCAAAACAAAGGATAGAAAGATAGGGCATATGGATTTGGGGAATTATGCCTATAAAATAAAATAACACTTTTTCTTCTAAAACACTTCTTTATATTTCTTTTGAAAATAGTTTTCAAAAACTCTTATCTGATCTAGTAAATCTAGCTCTGATACCAAGTGAAAAACCCCACCTCCGTTAAGGTCACTTACAAAGGGAATGCCTTAACTTAGGTGGAGGGTTATAGGTACAAGACATAGAAAAATTTACAAGATAGATAAATATAAGCAGCGGAAATCAAACATTTATTGCATATGAGGTTCAATACAAAAGCATTATAGAAAATTGTCTCAAAATAACTTCAAAACATTACATCATAATTTTTGTCTTGATTATTTAATAAAGAAGCATAAACCATAAATTAAACTACATAAATCCCCAAGTATAGTGTCCAAAAGCCATAGCCAATTTAAGAGAGTCCCAATCATACATCTACTTCCTTGAAGCTTGCAAAGAGTCTGATTAAGATGGAGTATTCCCACCCTGTGGACCTGGGGGGAAACGGAAGAAAAGAGGATGTAAGAAAACAGGTCAGACAATAAGTCTGGTAAGTTCAGTGATTACTAGTATTTAAATAAGGAAAGGGATCATGACAATAATAACAGAACATAGGACAATACACTAGTAAAAGATAAGATGTACATGTGATCGCACCCATTACTATAGTCTCTGCACCTACTAACCATTGGTTTAACCAGCCCCACGTGTTCACAACGAACGATTCCCTTAATGATCCGCTCCTACTCGCATGCATTCATATCCTGTGTCATTCGGCCCCACTTGACTGTAGATACCTATGCTGGTCCCACCATGGGGTGTATCAGTCCCTCTGGTGGAAACCTGACATGATCCAAGATGCACAGTGTATACTACTGATGCCCAGTGCCTGCTTTTCCACTCCGGAGTACGTGCACGCACGTACTCCGTCGGAACCTACACTGACGCACCAACCGTCGTCGTTTTGACCGCTTACAATCAGCTTAGTAATCGTGCCCCACCCTGCCTAGTTCAGGGTACCGTGATGCATCTATGTGAGTTACTGCTGAAATGGGTCCCCGTTACTACGGTTTTCTAATCAACATGTTTATTTGGTTAAGTGTCAAAGTTTACCTAACCCCACCCATCAGTTTAGTTAACATGTTGAATCGGTTAAGTGTTTCCTAATTGACTTAACCCTACCAATCTTGACTTAGCTTTAATTTATTCATTAAAGCACCAACCACTCACATTAGACAGGTCTTGTTGTGGTCACTGGATGTGCCGGTCGGTTCCGGGCAGTTTTACACCACAACTCAGTCTAACCTCGGGTCCTTTTTGGGCTTGATGCACTAACCAGCCACATTAGGCAGGTCTTGTTGTGGTCACTGGATGTGCCGGTCGGTTCCGGACAGTTTTACACCACAACTCAGTCTAACCTCGAGTAAGGCATATTTGTCTTTTCTAAATTCACATATTTCTATATATGTCTAATTCTATATGTAAATTAATCTTAATTTAATCATGTCATAATTATCCTTTTGATTACGCTCACAATAAATGGTATACCAAATATACCATTTCATGAACAAATCTATGCCATGAAATTTTCATGTTTTCCTAACGCTACCCCTGTGGAACGTACGCATAAATCACATAAAATGTTGGGCTAGTAAATTAGCCCAAACCCATAAACAAAAGGGGTAATAAACAAGGGACATGAAATAAACATAAAATAACATACATCTAACTTATCATGTGTAACTTGGCATAGAAGCATCATTAACTTAATTAAACAGTTAAAAGTGAACTTGTGACTAAGTTGGATCTAATTATCATGTAAACTTGATATAGGTCTAACATGGAGGTTTAACATATAAATACAATTTTAAATCACAACTTAACATATTAACTTATGTATGTCAAAACATAAGAAAGCTACTATAAACATATTTAAATCACAACTTAGCATATTAACTTATGTATGTCAAAACACAAGTAAGCTACTTTAAATCACAACTTAGCATGATAACTTATGTGTGTTAAAACATAAGAGGGCCACAAATCAGATCTTGCAACATAAATAGGTCCAACTTAACATAGTTCTAAATATACATAAATGTTGAACTAACATGTAGGCATGTAATTTAGATCATAAACTTGCAAGTAACCACCAAATTATAACATGACATGTTCATTACTAAGTTGGCATAATATGTTCATTGCCTAATCATAATAGATTCCAATAACATACAATATGGTATGTTCATCACCACAAACATATAGGCATGATCAATCACAACAGTAATTTAAGATAAATGAGAATCAAACTTTATTTATCTTATACATAAGCATCATTCTATATTTGAGTTACAACATGTCATGATTTCATTTAAAAGAACGTTTAAATCTACGTAATAACCAACTTACAAACTAAAAGGAATTTTTGATTTCTGGAATCTGAATTATGAAGTTGGAATGCTCGCCTTTGATGTAGATCGTTAGTTTTAATTTTATTTTGACGTAGGCTTTTATCTCGTCTTTGAATTGAAAGCGGTGACGGTTACTCCAAGTTCTCTATTGACAGCATGACAGTCCCAGGATTATTTTTGTGTGATTTTAGGTTCAGTATTAGGCTATTTATATAGAATTTCTATTTAATTAGAGCCGTCGGATGAACCTAGAGTTAACCACAACCATTCAGAGCAGATCAGGACTATCCAGAAACCCTAGTGACTCAACAGCAA
Source organism: Allium sativum (assembly GCA_030737875.1). Taxonomy (NCBI): domain Eukaryota; kingdom Viridiplantae; phylum Streptophyta; class Magnoliopsida; order Asparagales; family Amaryllidaceae; genus Allium; species Allium sativum. The sequence continues at coordinate 41,536 of JASFAX010000163.1, forward strand.
GTCATCAGTCGTCAAAATTCAGATCTGGCCGGGAAGGGGGCAGGTTGACCCCCAGGACGACCTCTAGGTCGACCCCCAGGTCGACCTGTAGGGGGCAGGTCGATACTAGGGTCGACCCCCTGGTCGATCTGGGTCCTGGGAGGGAATTTTCCCGCCCAGCTCGCTTCTGACTTCTGTTTTGAATTTTGAATCCGGTTTTGAGCTATTTGAATTTATTTGAATTTCGGAAACTTCTGAAGACCATAACTTCTTTGTATGAAGTCCAATTCACGAAACTCGGACTCTATCTCAAGCACAATTCCGAGACGAACGCAATGGCGTAACTGTTTCCCTTAATTCTCACATTTGAAATTAAGTATTGTTTAATTTGTTACAATAACGTTAACAGAAAACACGGGGTGTTACATCGGATGTAGGGAAGAAAGATCCTGTGCCAATATCCTTAGAAGTGTAGATCATGTCAGGTAGATGAAGTTCTGATATGCCCCCGAATATGGGATCTATAGGAGACGATCCACCAACATGAGACCTAGTAAGGGACAGAGTTCTTGGACAAGGCCGCCCGTCAGCGACATTAGTATTCTTGGGACTATCATCTTGTTGTTTATCTCCAGCAGGTATATTCAAAGCTTCATCATCTTGAACTGATAATGGGGATGGAATTTTCGGGAGTGTGATGGGATTCTCTTCTGTCATTGTCCCTTTATCTCCTTTCTCGGTCAAAGTTACAACCTGTCCCTCGACTGGAGGCATGTATTTGTAAAGCTTGCCTCCCTGACCAAGACCCCACCTTATATCAAGTAAATTGTGTCTGTGCAGAATTTCGTCAACCAAACACTTCCTGACACTAAGGAATTGTGGATTGCTGCTTTCTAGATGGACCAAGCGGTCTTCGTATAGCTCACCTTCCTCCTTTTTAGGATTGGAAACTGCAAAAAGATAATAATGATTAATAAACTTGTAAATGTGATTATAATAGATGCCAGGAAATCTAAAGCTTATTGGATTATAACCATCTTCTCGTACATCCGTCTTGATGTTTAATGTAAAAACATTCAGGTTTCACATCTCCTACATTACTGTACCCTTCTTTCAAGATTTTCTTGTTTGGCGTAGATTCAAAGAAGACAAAAGACGGAGTTCCCTTTGAACGGTGTTTGAAGTAAATAAAAAAGTTCAAATCTTCAAAGGTTAGCTCCATACCCAGAATTTCGATATATGCTACATATAATGTATATATATAGGCATAAGCGTTAGGATGAAGTTGCATCAGAGCTATATGTAATCGTCTCATAAATTCGATGGAGAATGGTGGGAATGGAGGTATGGCGCCAACTGAACACATCACCTTACTAATAGCCATATACTTGTCCGGAGGTGCATTAGGCCTAGCTGTGTCTTCTTCCACTTTAACGTTATCCTACGGGATTCCATGCCTTAAATATACTCTCCTGAGCTTTTCTTCATCGATGTTGAAGCCACTGAGTCACTAGGGTTCTCTAAGATGGTTGCTCTTTCAAACTCATCAGGAGCTCGATAGTCTCTGATCCCTCCCTCCTCTTCTTTATCCAGTGTTATTTCACTTCCAAGCAATGCTGCCTCTTCATGTACATTTACTTCGAATTCATACCAGAGTTTAAAAGTCTGAGTCTAACGGAAGTGCGTCGGGATTATAATAACTAGAAGATTCTGGAGCTGTACTTTTCTCAGACAATCTGGTTGAGCGTCTGTCAGACATGTTTGTTGTGCTGATGAATATACATCAAAGATTAGAGTACAGTTACCTGTAGCCCCCGTGTGTGTGTGCTAGTATGTGCAGTACTAAAATATGAAAACATGAAGTAAATAGATAAGCATGCAGTTTGTCAGCATATGTCACTCAGTTATGTGCTTGCTCAATCCAGAAAGATTAATTCAGAGGCTTTATCCTAAAGATCCATACGTCTGTTTAAGTTAGAGTCGATTTCGATCGAGATATGTGCTAGTATGGTTGGTAGATTCACATTGCTAAGATTCATGGAGTCTGAAGTTAGTACGGGTTGAAGGTAAAGAGGAGCTCGCACGTTAAGCAGGTTCATAACCAGGGATCTGGTCACCTATGTGCATCGACTCGCACCACAGGGTACACTCGAACCAAGCGATTGGCTCGTGGTTAGGGCCAAGAACACATAATAAGTCGACTCGCATATTTGAGGGGCTCGCACTTTATAGCCCACTCACGAACAGAGATTGGCTGGCATCCCAGAGCCCGCCCGCATTCACGAATAGCTCGCACATTCAACCAATTCGAGTGAAGGGTCAGATCTCACAAACTCGACCCGATCCAACAATGCTTTTCTCGAATCACCTTCTCGACCCGTTTCCACCCGAGTTCATTGTTTCTTTAAACCTTCACATTCAACTTCACAACCAAGTCATAAACACAGGAACTACCATGAACACTCCATCACCTCCTCCACGCCTTGCAAACCACTATCGCCCTAAGAACTCGCCAATGAATCAAAAGATCCATGACCTCGTTCGACCGCCGCTTGACAGTGACTGACGTCATTAACGCCGGCGACGAAACCAAGGGAAATGATGCTGGGATCACTGGTGAAAAATGATGGAGATTGTTCAAATTAAAGAACAACAATCAAAATCAAAGGTGATTAATTCATTATTACCTATTTAGTCGAGTGAGAGTTGGAGATTTGATGGAATTTGGAAGGATTAAGATTAGGGTTTCGGTGAGAAAGTAAAAAATATAACGGCGGTGAAAAAGTGAAATAGAAAGTTGGCGAATTTGGGTTATATAACACTGCGACAGGCTCTTCAAATTCCCACGGATGTGACGACCTTGCTCGACCCAGGAGTCCAATGATGGAGTTGGCCCAAGGTTGCAAGGATTAAGTGTTGCGACGTCTCACGCAAACATGGGTCGACGGGACTTAAATAACCCACGTTGAAACTGAGTTAGATCATATTATTTACGTGTGGCAGCTACTCGAGGACTTTCAACCCAATTCAAAGAAAATGGGCCTTGGGGTTGAGCAAAAATAAAAAGAGTCAAAAGAAAATTGTAGGAGATCCTATGCACACGTATTAACAGAAATCATCAAAGTAAATTTTCGACTTAAATTAAGGAGAAATCAGAATATTTACCTGCGGTGCCGCTTACAACTTGATCCATGGTTTGGGATCGTCAAACATGACAAAAATAGTTAAAAACTTGATCATGTATTTGTATATATCCTGAGAATTAAAAAGTATGATTTTGTGAAGCAACGTGACCATATAGACAGACACGACTATTGCCACTCACCGGCCTAGGAATGGACAGATTGTTTGTTTTGAAGCACGCCTCATCCTGGATAAAACATACTTCGAGGGGGGAAAATGTTGGCTTGCTTTATAACCAAGCCATGCAAAGCTCCAGTACTCACGATCACATGGGAAAATAATTCATACACTCGCAATCCCAAGAAGGAGGACCTAGCTCGAGACGTGCAGCTCATGGTGCTCGGATCGAGGTCGCTGGGTCGAAAACACTGACTCGCAAAGAAGGAAAGCAGACCCGGTGAGGTTCCAGAACACCGACTCGGGTCGAAGCATTACAACCCGACCCTGCTGCATGAACAAGAAATCGAGACGTGGTCAACCCACGATCGACCATGAACCGAGAAGAGCGGGATGAAGGACACATGTCACGAACTGCCTTAGTAACTACCTCTCCACTCACTCACGAAACTATCCTAGTTTTCCGGGATGAGCGCCACGTCACCCCGCGACCCGCCTGCAGATTTTGTCTATAAATAGCCAATACTTGTCATTTTTAAGGATCTTTGGGTATTTTGAGAAATTGCACCCACTATTACCATATCTCCTCCATTCCTACTCAGATTCAACTCCAATTTTCTGAGTTTAATTTGATCAATATTGAGAAATACTTCATTGTAATGGTGAGATTGAGTGGATATCTGTATTGTACTTGTGATTAGTCAGTCAGTCAGAATCATATAAAGTGGACGTAGGCTCGTCAACGCCGAACCACTCTAAATCGTGTGTACCTACTACTTTTTATTTCATTCGTAGTTATAATTCTCTGCAATTTCTAATTAGTTGGGTGTTAGAACCACTTTTGGTCTAACAAAATGTAACTGTTTTACTAGTTCAAAATTGTGTAAATTAAATTTATGTAAGTTTATAAAATTTAAACTTAAATATTATGTTTGAACTAATGAATATATTGGCATTCCAAATATATTGAAATATTTAAAAAAAAATTGAAAAAGTCTGTTTTGTGTCAAATTTGGTTAAATTTGAAATTTTGTAAAAATTTAAAAGTCGTCAAAATTTGAATTCATATTTTTTATGAATCTATACTGAATTCTGAGCATTATTCAATTTTCAGTTTGTTTAAATTTAATTTCGTTTATCAAGAATTCGTGTTTTTAAGTGTTATAAAGGACGAAAAAAGATAATGTTTGTTATATGTATACTTGTCTGAAAGTAATCTATATCTTCCTTGATGTCATCCCTAGGTGAAATTAATTTGTGGGGCACTTATTAATTGGCACTAAATATTTGGTAACTGTCATTCTAGTGCAAATAATAAAATTTAGACCATTTAAGCTATTGAATTTAAATTTAGTTATTGAATTTAATATGGTTTTGAAATAATTTGTGATAGTAATGAATGATTCAATATGATTTTTATTAAGAAATTATCACGATGCTGAGTGTCAACGATATATAAGTTACATTTGATTTGAAAAAATGTGTAGATTATAAGTGAAATAAATTCTGGCAACATCCATGTATATATCTTTGGCTATAGTCTTTAATACTTTCCCTATCTATTCAAAGTGTAACGTTCATTAATTAATAAATTTTCAAATCTGAATTGTTTCCTTAAATTTTGAAAAGAAATCTAATTAATGCACCAATTCCCTGATTGTTGCTTATTTCAGCGAAATCAGCTAAAGAGAAACTTTTTTGAAATACATATATGCATGGAATCCTATTAATGACATACCTTGAATTGGGGTAATAAATGTAACATTTATCGTGGTAAATTTTAGTATACAGATAAGTATTTTAGCAATGTTGGTTGCGGTAATAATGATATGTTTATTTAATTGGAAATTCGTACCTATTGTTTGTATATCGTAGTTTAAATATATATTCAAATTAGTACTAGTATTACCGCACAACGGTGGGAAAACCGACCGTTAATGTATAACAAGTGCGAACCCGTGCTTCGCACACGGGCTGCAACTATATTGTTGTTGCACTTCGAAATAAGTACTATTAAAATGTCTTTTGCACTTCCTCCTTGAATCAAGCGAAAGTTAAGTAGTTATTGCATTATTTTAGTATACAATGAAGGTAATATATCATGGAACATCCACGCTATTAAAGATTAAAACATTAACAAACATTATGCTAATCATAAACCATTTGTAAATAAATATTACTATTACTTAACATAATTAATTGATGCCAATGGAGTTCAGTCTAAACAATCAATACCGCTCTCATATATGTGGTCTGATGACAAACAACGTGCACACAGAAGTTGCGTCAAATGTTCATGCACATTGTTTAACTGGTGATTAACTAAGTAGGAGACTTGTATTACAAAAATATGTTTTTGTTGCACTTTGCAGTATCATGCTTTTACATATTCGTTCTAAATTAACCCCTATCAAATCCAATGACAGCCACGGTAATGCTTGCTTAGTTAGTCTTATAATAGTTTTGACAATATTCAGAGACTACAAATCTCATCTTTTAAGGAATTACAAATTTTTTTCTCTTCTTATGCAATCAAAATTATGTTTAAGAATGTCAAAACATCAAATAAAATAACATCAGATATGTATATCGCATGAAATATGCATTAAAAAAAACATAGCCATTAGAAAAATTATGCAGTTTTAACAACATATAATAATACCAGCCCGTAGGTTTTACACACATTAGCAAAATGGATAAGCGATAACTAATTAGCTATTTGGGAAGATAACCGATTAGAAGGTGGTATTAATATTTTGTTCTAGTTGACGTTCCCAAGAACTAAAGAAATCTTTATCTTCAGATTGATAGGAGACTATCTCAGCTTCTTCTCCAAACACGTCTTGCTCCAGCACCTCTTGGCATTAGTGTGTTTCAGACTATTCTGAACTTAATTAATAATTGTCAAGGAACAAATGATACATTATTACCACTGCACACAAACAAAAAAGATTAATGAGATCAAACTTAGCTCCATTTATAAGTTATAAAAGCATTGTATTTCAGAAGCAATCATGTAATAACATCTTCCTTTCTTGGGCCATAATCTTACCACACAAAATAAAAGGTTCATTTCCTTATACTTGACATACTTTCCTTTCAGGTTATCCATACTACAAAAATAAGAGTGTAAGCCAATTTGGTAGCAATAAATATGTAAGTGTGGAAACATGGTAATAAATATGAAACATGGAAATTTCATGAAAGATATGCTAATTTTTTTTTTCAAACACATAATAGATAGTTATTTACAAATGATGTAAGATGTTAACGAACATTACCTCTCCACTGTTAAACAACAATGAATTAATGTCTGCAATTAGTTTGTCGCTGCTAAAACGATAAAAAAATATCAAATATCACAAACGTATATGATTAAAAAGAACTTCTATACTTAGGTATATCGAATTCTTTCCCACTAAAACCCAAAAAAAACAAATGCATCTACTTTATGATACATGCTGGGTGATGTACAAAGGGATGCATATCATCAAGTTTCAACCCACAACCACCAGGATTCTTCAAATTGACTTTATATCATATGACCATTTTTTGTTCCTAATTTATTTAAAGGTGGATTGGGTTTTGGTTCGGTGGACACCAATATTTATTATTTCGAATCTTTAATGTATTTTAGATACCTATAATTTTTCCATAGATATGGAAAATAATCTATAACAGACTGAAGAACTCATGTTATCAAGAACGATGCTGAAATACAAAATATTTGTAGTGTTTTTAATTTAATTATAATATTTATGTTGCATAGTTCATACAAAATTTAAGCAAATAAGTATATGTCCTATGCAAAAAGAACTGATTCTAAAAAACAAAAGCCGATATATATCAAAAAACTCAGAGAATGAATCTTTACGGATGGTATGTCTACATATTCAATATCATTCTAAAACTTACCTAATGGACACCGATAATAGTGTAAACGCATATGGTTTGAGTTCTTAATTGGCATACTTTGTATCTGATTGGCATAAAATAAATAACTGTTTAATAAAAAACTCATCATTTAAAAAAAAAAGGGCAGCAAGCAACAACTAAGAAAAAAAATAACAACATAAATACAGAAAAAGTTATAGCTTTAGACACAGAAAATTTTCTTTATTTTCCTAGCATCCATACAATCACAGTACTCCACCAATGATACTGTTTTTTTTCAAGTCTACATGATCAATGCTTTCCATGCTTTAATATTGGGAACTACATACATATTTATATATTATATCAAGCCAGAGTATTGCATGCATAACCCAGAACATCTTAAGAATGTAGAAGTAGAGATCATAAGTTTGCAAAAATTATTATATGCTGATAGCGTACAATTTGCATTCACAAAACCAAGAACCAAAAAAGATGTTTCAAATGAAAAACGTATATTTGTATGCTATTAACATTAAAACCAGTTTATTACTCAATGATAGAATTAATCGTTATGCAAACTGTAACAGACCACCTTTTAGCTATCATATTTGGATGTCAAACAGAGTGTTTAAACAATTACAGTCGACCTTGTATATAAACAACAACTACACTACACGTACAAATGTAAATACCTACATATTTGATCTACCCATACATATATCACTAAGTCAATAAAATTAAGTACATGCTATAATTAAAATCTTTTAAAGTGCAGTAAATTTACGTTTCCATGTATGGTGTGATTTTGTTCACAAATGAAATGCCATATATGTCTGGTTGGATTTGTTGCCTAGAATTTCCCTTGTAAAAGTTAGTTGAACAACCTGCAAATCATAGATAATATATTTAACAAACTGAATAATCAATGTGACAATTATGAAATCGTCAGATATACAATATAAAAGAAAAAGTGCAATTAAAATATTAAAATAATAGAACGAAATTCCCATATTTCAGTATGCAATTTTTGGGAATCTAAAGCCTGTCTCAAATTCAATAAAGATATGCCTTTTTTGTTTACCATTTCTTCAAATAGCACTTCAAAGATTAGACAATAATGATGGCTAGTGAAACTACGATAATAAAAATAGTTCTGATAAAACTACGATAATAAAAATAGTTGTCATTCACCAATGTGTTGAGTCATGATTAAGGATTACGTAGCATAAAAGTTAAGCTGGATGGAGTCATGTCCTTAGGTATACGTTTTTAATATAGTGAAGTACAAATTGAAATTTATTTGTTTACCATTAGAGTCAACAAAGAAGATATGGAAACTAAGATAAAAGAAGCAAAAATGACAGTAAATTGATATAAGGAGTGTTTTTTATAAGCAAAAAGGGCAAGCCAAGGCTTGAATTCAGTAATTACCATTAGTTTTTCCCACTTCAATCATTTCAACCAATATTAAGAAATCTAATAAAATGGGTGGGAGCAGATAAAAACTCAATTGCAAATTCATATAAGACAACTTTTCTTCTTTTCAATGGGGTTAGAAGGTAAGTAAGGCAACGGTAGCATGAATATTGTTCAAATTTGTAGTTATACCCTGATTCCACTAGTAATGTAGCTTCCTACTTTAAAAATTAAATTGCAAAAATAATCCACAAAATTTCAAAAAGTAATCTGAAATGACACATGTTGTAAATGTATATTTGGATATTAAAAAAGCTGAATTTTTAACAAACGTAAAAATTTAATTTGATTTACATGCAGATTTATTAATATCAATTAATGTTCTTGTTATCACGGGAAAGAATGTAACAAATTATTAAAAAGCGAATACAGGAAAGAATGATAAATACAAACACTTACAAATGTTGATTATCAATCTTCCCTGCATTCAATTTTCATTTAGTATGTTGAAAGTTCACTTCTCACTTAAGTATGTAGCATTAGTTTAGAATTTAGAATGGCATATATATTACTGTCATTCATGAAATGAACATAACCTAAGAAGAAGAAAAACCATATAAAAATTAATACTGATATATCTAGCAAAAATAGTGTAATTCCTCACATGCTTTTTTTGTGAAAAAGAAATACAAAAACCTATTGAGGTACAGCAAATCAGTCAGTTAGCTTCTTGTGATATAATTTAACACCAATCTTGTAAGGAAAAAGAAAAAGGTGATAACAACACAACATATTATCAGATCTTCAGCCTTTTAAACCCGTTTTCTGAAACAATAGCAGTTATAGAAGGATATTATAATTTCTTCAATTTTGACAAATACAACCATATAAATGCAGGAGATTCAAATAGGTTCTCTCTACAAATCAGAGACTTAAATCGATCAGCATATAGGTTGATTTATCAACCCATCGCCATCACTTAGTTTATACAAAGTGGGAAGACAAACATCAAATAATCAGATTCATGGGAAATTATCTTCTATATTAAATATTAACCGATGCAACCATATAAAACTATAGACATTTAATAACAACGTGGATTAAAGCGAACCCAAAATAGAAAATAAAAAATTATCAATTCGCTGCGAATTCTTCTAAACAGCAGATTTATAAACACAATAAATAGCAAATCAAGTTAGAATGAATGATAATTTATTCCTCTGTTTTCGAATGATAAGTAATAGATAAGGTTGATTAAAAAGACGATACTTAAGGAGGAGAAGATAAAAAGTATGTGTTATCATACTTGTTTTATATGTATGCATTATCAGATCCCTATGCAATCATGTTGAGTCCAGGTATGGATTGGAAAAGGGCTAGGATTTAAGCTATAGACTGTTGTCAACATGCAGCTAGCCTTGTAGCATGTTAATGCATTGCAGGTGTGATAATTATGATAAATGCATGAATTGTTGAGATGATATAAGTAGTAATATACGTAGCAAGGAAGTAGAAAGGGAAACACGTGCTTTGTATGCATACTTGACCACAACACGTAAAACTGCAGACCTGGTCACTTGAGTTACATACATATCTACTATGACACAGCAATGGAATTTAAAGAGAGAATGATTTTTTGCACCATTAAACTAATATGCACAAATTGCATGAGGTAATAATATAAGTTAGTTTTACATACGCTGCAGCTGAAAACATCTAAATAGAAGACAAAATGGATAGAAAATATGCCAGAACAGTGTAACTGTAGCACATTGCACCATTTTTTGATTAATGTGTAATATTTTTTCTTTAACAGATTAAATATTGTTTGTAAGTAGACATAGAAGATGCATGTAATTGGATTAAAGCGCATACATAGGCTGTGTGACACAAAAAATGGACCAAAACAAAATCAAAATGGGAAGGTAACATGTTCATACTCAGATATCCCTGCACTTTGAGTGCGTTGGCCAGCTTCGAATTTATAATTTGTAACATGAAAGCTGGCTATGCAAAGGGGAATTATATTTAAAGTCACCATAAATGTTATAGTTTTCATTAGAATAAACTTTATTATTGGTAATCTTGTTACTTATATGCTTTAGATGCTCTTAGACTCTTTTATTTTATAATTGGGCGTATTATAGCTTTATATATAAAGTTTTAAAAAGGTTACAACTATCTTTGCAACAAAGCAGCAATCAGGTAGAGAAAAATATAATGGTGGAGTAAAAGATATTAAATAATATCATATACTGTTTGTGAAGCGCAATAGAACAAAGCAGAATTATAACTACTTTTTCCGTACAAAAAGCGAATTCAACTCAATTTCAAGTCTAGTTATCATTGACAAACATAAGTAGATTTCATATAAGCACTAACATGTTGTAGCATCATATTCTGCAAATTATTGTTAGCATGGAAAATATATATACAGAGCAATAATCTTAGACATAAGTCCATATATATGAAAATGATAACATCATCCTTTGAAATTTTCAAATTCGGTGACAAAGCAAGCCAATACATTTTCTAAACAAAACACCAATCCTTTTTTTCATGTAAAAGTTCAACATATTATTTAGTTTAGTTTAATATTCCATCAAGTTTTATTTGCTCTAGTTAATGTAATCCATGGTCATAAGGTAGGAAATAACACGTTGTACACGCTTTAAGAATCATGTTGACTAAAGAAGCAGTCTGACCTAGTAAACATCTTAATTTGGAAATTATACAACAAAAATAGTGCACAAACGCTATTTAGCGGTACCATATCTAACATAGTTGGTAGAAAACTTATGACTCCAAGTTCCATTATTTTACAAATATATGCTTATTTTATATTATGTTCCCGGTAAGCTTAAACCCAAGCACTATCCAAATTTACTATTGAATTGTGTGCCTTATAGAAAAAAAAAAGATCATTGGCTGTTTAATTCATAAAGTTCACTCCAGAAGTCAAATCGAATTGAAGGGTAAGCACGTTATATGCAGAGGCTAGACTGGCTAGTTATGTATATTGAAGGCCAAGTTATTACAAAAGATGATGCCAAATGTTCTGCTGTTACTTTGTTTTGTCAAAGATAACAATATGAAATTCCAGTTTATTGATTTTAATCGGACAAAACAACTCATAATACCTGTCTTTATCAACATGGACAACGGTGTAAAGGTCGAATTCATTGTTGCCTACTCTAGGATTAAATGTTATTACATCAGTAAAATGTGACTAAAATACTTATGAGTACTTTTAGCATCACATTTGTTGTTATATAAAACCATGGAGTTACTTTCTGATATCATCATTGAAATATTTTTGATATACCACGTAGTAGGCCTCAAGCAACAACATAATTAAGATTATCATTTAGCGATATCTTAGAAAATATAAAGACACGAAAAAATACAACGTTGTTTTCTAACTTAACAAAAGGGCAGAAAAAGGCTGTGGACGTATCCTTAAGAGTAAGATTGTAGATTTCAAAGAAACAGTCTAACCAATAAAAAAATGTATTTTTTCTTATATTTTTTTTTAACAAATTACACATATAGCTTCATACATATAGGACCGTAGGGACCAACTTGGATCGACTTATTTAAGTCGGTTTTTCGCTTTTGGAAAGCTAAAATGAATTGGTTTTGGTTTGCAAAGCAAAGACAACTTATTTAAGCTGATTCAAGCCATCCGTAAATTTATCATTTATACCAAGGTCCGTAGTCTAGCTTCCTACCAATATAATTGTTGCAGTGACTGATGTCAGCAGTCAGCCAAAAATGAAGAAGCTCCTTTTTAGGAAAAAAAAAACAGTTTGAATAAAACAACTTGCAAAATTGATGGATCATGAATTGAAACAAATTCTAAGCGAATCATATCATCACTTGGGTCATGGTTTCATTAATGAATATCCAGTGCGAAGAATGTTATCAAGCATGCACGGATATATTAAATTTGTGATGATATCTGAAGTAAGAGAAGAAATGAATTGTGCAAAATGACAAACGTAGTTATTCTAAAAGGAACATTTTCAGTGCATAGTAGCTCTTTTATTTGGCAAAACAAATATACAGATCCCTGAGCATATATGAATAAACTACGGTAGTACCCTAAGCGCTATGTGTTTTTGACATGATGGCCGAATGCAGACCTTCAAATATAAGAGAAATATAAGTACACAACGAAAAGAGACATATGATGTATGTCAAATTAGAAACAGTAACATAAACAAAGATGCATAAAATATGATAACCTTGATTTGAAATCCGACTAAGTGCTCGCAAACCAACCAAGTAATTTATGAAAGTGAATCTGTTTATCATAGATCTACTAAGCAAAACCTTGCTTAAGGATTTGAAATCCAGCAAAGAGCATGCAAACCACCAAGTAATTTATGCAAGTGAATCCATTTGTCATAGATCTACTATTGTTTAAAAAATGAAAATGAAAAGAACACATAAATTTCTTAATAAACCAAGTTCAACCATGCATAAAACAAAATTGAATCTAATAGCAAAAGCCTATGATTTTAAGTGCATAAAGGAATAAAGTCTGGTATTTTTGTCCTGTTCTGCACAATCATAGACTCAGTTTATGATAGTAAAAGTCATCCATTTGCATATATTATAAACCTGTAACTTCGAAATATAACAAAATGGAAAAAAAAAAAAATTACATTTCCGTAATTTTGTCAAATAGAACGAAAATTTTCATTCTGTCAAATAGAACAAAATTTTACTTTTTTTTCTTCTTTCCCTCTTTCCAAAATGTGCACATGACGTTTAAAATAATAATTTATAAACCATGCAAAATTTTACATTCTTTTTTTCTTCCCTATCTTTCCAAAACATGTCTGACGTTTAAAATAATTTAAAAATAATGTCGCTTTCAACTATTTCATTTGTAATCAGCCTTGCAATGAATATTTTGATGCCAAAATAAAAACAGAAGGCAAACTATAGTTTAGTTATAATTTCTGATTTTGAAATTGAAATGCATAAAATTACTATCTATGAATTCATTGCTTCAACAGGTTGACAATCACTTGACAGAAATAAGCTTACATGGTTCAAAATTTACATCATATTCGGTTGTTAGCCCATGATGGAATTCAGAAACTAAAATTCGTGTAATCTAATAAAAGTTACATGTACCTGCTATACCTGCCACGTATAGATATCATTTCCAATATCCCATATAAGCCAAAACAGATGACCCTCGCTGAAGCGTTTAGAACTTAAAGACCTATACGATGGAAAGAGAAACATTGTACCCGATGTTGATGACCAATTTATCTTTGTGCATGGCAGAAGGAAGAAATTTGTCTTCACGAAGATTTAGGTATGGCTGATCTTAAGGAAAGGGGGGAAGCTGCGATTTAGGCTACGGAGGAAAATATTACGTCGTAAATTGTAAACTTTAAATGGAAGGTGAACGCATTTTTTGAAGAACTACCTGCAATCGGTGGACCCTATCAATGGAAAGGGAAGGCGAAACATTCTACCCGATGTAGTTGACTGTCAATCTACCTCTTGAAGGCAAGCTGAACGAACTGAAGAAAATTGTGCTTATCAAGATCTGGATATAGCTGAGCTTAGAGAAAGGGGGAAATGACGATTTAGGTTAGAGAAAGAAAAATTTAGGTTGTCACTGAAAATTAAGGAAAGAGAATCCGTGCGTGAGAAGGTAGGATGAGGACGGAAAACACCAGAGCAATTGTGCGTCCTTCTAATCAGGGGGAAAGCATGAATGAGGAGAAGACGGTAATAGGAAGGGTTTATGAGGGGAAAAAAGAAAAGGAGAGCTGCGTAAAGAAAACAGAAAGAAGTCTGAAAAAGACGGTTGAGTTTTAAGTAACCTCGAGAATGCCTGCGAGGCTTGGAAAGCAAACTCAGTAATTATAATATAGTATAGATATAAAAAAAAGAATTTGATTAAGGTATATAACACAAAATAAAAAAATATTTGTTAAATTTAATTTAAATAATGACACCAAACCTTGAAAAGCTCAGTTTCTCAATTTATAAATATGAAACAAGAAAAAGGAAATGATAGCACGTTGCAAAGTTTGATAAAAAGAAAGACATTTATATCAATTGATTTTGCAAATTTTAATCATTTATCTACAAAAATTCACCTTCCTTCACCTTTTTATAAGAAAAAAAAATTAGCAATGCAAATAAATTATAAACATTGTTTTAATAACTTTACCATATACAACCCACAAGTTAGAGACTGATGGTTTAGTAATTAGAAAGCAACTGATGATAATTATTCTAGGATTAAGTTTACTTATGAACTTTTATCTAATGCTATTATGTTAGCAATCTAAGTTAAAATTCAAAAGCAACCTTGTTTATGGATATGGCAACTTGTCATGCTATTACTCTTAACAAAATTTACTAGGAGCCGTCGTTTTCATTATGGACGATACCATTTCAAAATGCAATCATCATCAGAGTTTTAGAAAATATATATTATATACTGACAAGCCACAAATGTTGAGATATAAAGCTCATCCAGTAAATAAAAAGTTCTTTATATACATGTGAATGTTTCCCTTATTATTCATAATTTCATATCAAAGCTTTTTCAATATAACTAGAGCGAACCCGTGCTTTGCACACGGATGTCGCGAACATGTTGTAGTTACATACTTTATAGAAAACCATATAAAATGAGCGTGCAAGAAAGTTTGTAAGAGTTAAATAATTTGAATGTTAGATTTGTAGATTGCCTTGTTAGTACCATATTTTTTCTCTTCATTTATCCTTTTTTCTATGTACCTAGTAAATGCAGAAAGGTCGACAGTTATATATAAAATATTTATAATCTAGTGATACTTAAAGGAAAATTTGAGAAATAGACAGTGCAAGAGTACCATGTGGCACACTCACTAAGTTAACCTTCAACTCTAATTATAGATACCTGATATACTAAACATGTAGGTCTCCGCACAGCAATAAACTTTGGGGAAATTTTTTTTATATAATATGTTGAATTTCCTAATCAGTGATTTTCAAAACTGAAACACGTATAACAGCTTACGTTAATAAGATTTTACACTTCACAAGAAAATAAAAGAAAAGGCGGTGCCAAATACATGTAACTGTTGTAGGATCAAAATATATTTTTAAAAGAAGAAAAGCTTAAATTAAACAATACTATCACCACAAAAGACGGTTACAAATTGCACAATCCTACAGTGGCCCAACCATTATAAATGAAGAGAAATATTTCGATGGGCCTACCTGTACAGAACAGGTATGAGTCATCATGTTAGTTAAAATAGGACATTAAACTTGCAGCCGAATATAAACTCATAATAGCGACATGATCACTACATCATTATTGTACAATAACGTCAAATGGAAGATAAATTTAAGCTGCTAAAAAAAGTACGCTTATCATCCTTTAGTACCCAACAAATATTAGATAATAATGCACAAAAAAGCATAAGATACGAATTAATAACTCTCAAATGATAACTTTATAATCCAAAAATCAATTCAAGAATGAAGGTAACAACTCCAATAGTAAACATAAACTTACAGAAGAAACCCAAACGCGAATGTACCAAAGTTTAAAAATAGCAAAATCAAAGGAACAAAATTAGACATAAACAACCAAGAGCTTCATTGTGTCCTCCACTCGTAACTACAATAACTTCGTTAGCTTTGTACCACATTAGATTGTTGGCTTTCTTTAAATCCAGAAACCTATATGTAAATTATATGGATGTCACAAACCGAGTTTAGAGAGTTTTTGGATGAAGTAGGATGTAACTGGGCTTTGGTGTCTGATGCTTCTAATGCAAATGGATCATTTGAACCATGCTAATTCAACCGTATTGGAGATGTAGATGCTTGACGTAATTGGAAGCACCTATTGCATCAGACCTCTAAACATCGACGGTCCAAGTCTGGTTATATATCATTTGAAACAAATATTTTATGCCTGCTAAATAAAAAAATCACTACAATTAAAAGTGTGATTCAAATCAAGAAATATCTGATAAACCATTGAGGCATATAAGTAGCAACGGAAGATACCCTCGTTGTTTCTCGAGCTGCAAACTACAAATAGATCAAATTAGAGAAATACTTTACAATGGGAAAGCAATGTGGCAATGCAGATATTATACCGGAACCCTACCAACTCACCTGTTCATGTCCCAAGAGCCATTTTTTTTGGTCATAGAATCAGAATATGCAAGTCATACTATACATAATCTATTCATGTACAGCAGAACTACATATTGGATTCCCAAAGTATGAATCATTATGATGTAACTAATGGATAAGAAACCTGCAGGTACATGTTTGGAAATAAACTCATCAGTTTGATTCATCTATAATTAAAAAATTAGTTATGATGCGACAACAATTTTGTTGGTTCACGGCAGGTGTTTCGTTCATCTATGGTTCGGTTTTCTTCTACGTTAAGTTAGCTGATGGATGTAACCTTTTATTGCATCCTCCAATCAGTTTATTTTTTACTTTTTAGGCTCAACCTTAATCTTATTATTGTTAAACTAAACTCAATAGATTGTACTTTGATTAAACATTTCATTTCATACCAAAAAGAGGTTAATGTTTCGTTAGTTACTGTTACATTAATTTTAATGCGAAATTCCATCAATGGACCGCATATACTCCTCTCACTTGCATTAGCTATTCGCATGCTAATCTTGATGAATAAATATTGTCCAACCCGCTTAGATGAACACTTAGAAGAAGAAAAAAATTCAATGTTGTGATTAATAAAAAAAGAAAAAATTTATTCATTCCAAGGACAACTCAGATTGACTGATTGATCCACCTAAACAACGGTGCTTCACGTACATATACCCCAAATTTTAGTTCATTTGGTAACATTGTCACCTGTGCTTGGGATAAATTATTAGCTAAGCCACATTGAAAAAAGAAATGTTATTCACCTATTTTTCAAGAGTTTGCACCCAACAACATAAATTACAAATAACCCAGCATGAAAAATGGGTCAAATATTTTATATTACCAGCATCCATCGCCAACCTAAGAAACTTTAATTGCAAGAACTACAACGAAGCAAAATATGATGGCATATGCTTCTGCGATAGCAGGGCATATCTATATTGGTGGTAAAATTATTTGAACACATCTTAAGTAGCTAATTAAAGGCAGGTTCTAATGGATTTATGAAAATTTAACTTTTCCAGTCAGGGTAGAGAAAAATTTGCCGAAAGGTGTAAATATCATCTCTGTTGAATAGTTACAGTCAATGCAAATTATGCCTTAGTGTGTAAATTTGTTTTGTTATTCCATTTCTTTTCAATGCACTTTTTTTTTCTTATACATTCCATGCATGCATAATTTCAGTAAGAACTTCAAACTTTGATAGTTTAGCCTATAAATCATTCATGCCAAATGCAAAATGTTAAGAGTAAATAACCTGTAGGTTTAAAATTTAGTAACATTTTAACACTACAGTGATATATTTATTTTCTCCTATCTCAACAAACAATATTTGTTTATCCCCAAAAAAACGAAGGACTTATAATACATGCATTATAGATCTGAATATAATTTACCTAAATTAACTTACCTTTATGCCAAATCATAAATATAATTGAAAAGTGAAGCCAAATTAAATCACTTATTTATCACATCCATTCTCATACCACAAACATGTGTTCTATCCAGTATTGCTTTTAAATACACCAACCCTTGAAAAGTTCACCACTTTATAGCTTACCTAATGTTTATATTAGAAAGATTTGAATCAAATATATTCCAATATATGACAGGAAATAATTTGACATAAATTTGAAAGTGGATTCTAAAAATAACATTGGTAGAAGATAGAGTTGCCTCAAATGTAAAGATTTATTACGTTGCAATCAATATTAATAACTCATAAAGAATCAATAAATAATATTTGACATACCACGTAAAAGCGCTAATTTTGATTATAATGTCCACTGCACCTGAAAAATTAACAAATATATAATTTATTACTTAACTTAATAAACATTTTCATTCTCACCTTCCAATCGATCGCTCAGCTTCTACTCTGCTATGATGTATAGGATTGATTACATTGCACAGCAACAAAATACTGTCTGATTAAGTAAAGAAAAATTGGCACATATATATTCACAGAAAAAAAATCTGATATATATGACTCATTATAATGATGATACTGTGGTGGCTAGTTGGAGAACTTTATACTCTCTAAGGAGTATTAAGGATTAAAAGGGATGTTTCTCCTATAATGAACAAATAACTTGTGCTATTCAAACATCATAAATAGCAGCATAATTTTTCAAAAATACACCACATATGCTAATTAATCATCTTATCATCAAGTATATCCAAACATGAAATATAACAGTATGCATCTTTCATCTCAGTCAAAATGAAGTAAGCAGGAATAAATCATATGAGAATTCTATTAAAATCATTAGCTGTATTGAAGGATTCGTTACCTGATGTTTATATTGAAAGATTGCTTTCCATATAAGCATTCAAAGATACCAACTCAGAAAAGTCCACCACTTTAGTAGGTGATCGAAATCAAATATAACCCAATATATGCAAAAAGAGAACTTGGCATACATTACCGTAGGATTACTAAAATCATATTGAAAAAAGATAAAGTTGTCTCATATGCAAAAATTTATTACAGTATTATAATAAACTAAAAAAGACTTAAAAAGGAATATTTGACATACCATGTAAAAGCACTAATTTGGATTATAATTGCAACTAAACTTAGATAATTAACCAAATATAGTTACTCACTAAAAGAATATTTGACATACCATGTAAAAGTGCAAATTTAGATTATAATTGCCAAAACACAAATAATCAACCAAATATAATTTATTACTTACCCGGGGTGCTCACCTTCCAATAGACCACTCAACGTCCACCTATTTTTATGTAGAGGATTGACGTCATGAAACAACAGCAAGATAATATATAATAAAGTAAAGCAAGAGTGGAAATATATGCATAGAAAATAAATTATAATATATATGACTCGTTAATGATGCTACAATGGTGGGAAGTCAGAGAGCGTTATTTTCTCCATGGAGTACTAAGGATAAGTGGGATGTTTTTTTTTTTAATGGGGAAAGAGAATTTATGTTGTTTGAACAGTATATGTAGCATCATAATTTTTCTAAAGACGCACATCACGTATTCTTATTCTCCAATTTATCCATCAAGGATATCTATTCTGTAATCTTATCTATCTAGTATATTGAACGTGAAATCTAATACAATTACTTTCTGTTTCATCTTATTTAAGATGAAGTAAAAAAGAAAACTCGTATGAGAATTTTATTCGAATCAGTAATAATGTGATTATCCCATGACATAAAACTCAATGAAAACCTAAGGCAAACTGTTATATATCGACTAAACAAACCTAAATGAACCCTATGCGAGGATGGCAGTGTTAACTGAATGGTGGCAACCTTCGACGAAGCCAACAGCACAGTGAAAACAGGGAAGAAGTGTTGGATCACCAGTGGATAAGTGATATTAGAGGTGGATGCTGGACGACGAAGAAATTTTCTTTCTAATAATGGAGGCAACCCGGTGACGAAGGTTACATCCTTGTTGCATTAGGAAAAAAGGATGTACCTGAAAATAGTTCATATCGATTTTTCATATCCTAAATGTTTACCTTCGTTTTTATTTGAGTGCATGAAGCATGTAAATTGTTCACTTCCTGCCATCAACCAAAAGATAACCAAAACTGTATTATCTTTAATCAAAAGATGTAAAATGCACTATAAACTTGGTTTTTGTTTATATAAAAAACTGAGCTGAAATACAACCACATAGTTCAATTTTTAGAGAAACAAAAGAAGATTAAACTTGTATATTGATAAATTAAATCTAATATCTAGTATAAAGAGACGGAAAGTTCTTAATCATTACTTTTAGCTACAGAAGTAATAGTGAACAATTTAATGCACTAAAGCAATTCTAGGATGTCATTTACGATCCTATTTATTAAAAGAATGAAGTTATGTATAAATGAATATTTCTTGAAAGATGACTGACATTGATGTTTTCTCACAAAATCATTTAGGTATGATTTTAGATTAATACAATGTGTTGTTCATGCCTGAATGGTATAAATTCAGGAAATTAGTAGGTTGTTTAATGACAAAGCATTAACTTAAAAAAATTGAGTAGATTATGAAAAAAATGTGTGCGTCATGAGAAAACACTGGCCTTGAGAGAAAAAAATTGAAATGAAGAATGCATACAACATCTAACTATATACCTTGTTCCTGGTAAAAAGCTTGAATAAGGACGTGAAATCGCACAATAAATTAATGATAGTCAGAAGCAAAAGATGCAAAACGTTAACAGCTATTGTCATTTCAACTTCAACAAACTGTAATTGCACACTGACAGAGTAAGAATATAACCGGAAAAGGAGATTTCTAACCTCAAACGAAATGACATATGGATCTGTAGCATCTTTATGATTAGATATCAAAGAAACCCATGTCCCTAATTCCTGAAAATTAAGACGATTTTAATAAACATTTAACAACATAAATTATATGACAGAGAATATTGTCCCTTAGATTGACGAAAATTAACCCATGTCCTTAATTCCTGAAAATTAACCGAGCCACAACCGAAGAACAACCTTCAGATTGACGAAAAATCGTGACTATGAACGATCTCCCTTAGATTTAATTTAAGGCAACCGATGCATTAAATTAGGGTTAGGTAAAAAGCGTGCGTAGAAGTGGGAAACATGGTTAAATTCAAGATCGTGTTTTCATAACTCTATAAAATAGGGAGAGCCATAGGAATAACAAACCTGACTTTTAATTTGCGTCCATGAATTCTAATCCGCAGGGATGAATGCCGAAGAGGAATAGATCTCGCGTTGAATCTGCTAAAGTAGATCTCCGATTGAAATTACGTAGAGAGAAATATCGCATTGAGAAAGAGTCGGATTTTGATAAATTTGAGAAAGAAGGAAAACGCAGAATTAAGATTTGAGGAAGAAAGAAGTAGGAGAAAATAAAATGAAAAGAAGAAAACGCGGAAAGGAATTTGGCTAAATCTATTTGTACACCACACTTTGCCTTTCTCACCCCCATCGTCTAAACACATAATATTACATCACTGTTAATGCTTTTCCCACCACAAAAAAATCCGGAACTACCCTTTATTTTATTCTTTTCAAAAACTAATACTTTTACATTTTTTTTGAAAATGAAAATGAATACTTTTACATTAACAATGGAAAGAAATTACAGATGAGAATCAAAAACGATAAAACTATAATCTATAATTATTTTCTTCGAACTTTTTGCAATCAATAAAAAATGATATATTTCAGCACAATTTAAAAATAATCGAACGACATATTATACTAAAAATCTTAAAATCAAATAACATTAAGGGAAAAAGAAGTAACAATGAAATAAGCAAATTTGAAATTAACACTATTTGCTTTAAAAATGGGCTAAATCTATTTGTACCCCACACTTTGCCTTTCTCACCCCCATCGTCTAAACACATAATATTACATCACTGTTAAAGCTTTTCCCACCACAAAAAAATCTGGAACTACCCTTTATTTTATTCTTTTCAAGCACTAATACTTTTACATTTTTTTTTATATTTTTTTTTGAAAATGAAAATGAATACTTTTACATTAACAATGGAAAGAAATTACAGATGAGAATCAAAAACGATAAAACTATAATCTATAATTATTTTCTTTGAACTTTTTGCAATCAATAAAAAATGATATATTTCAGCTCAATTTAAAAATAATCGAACGACATATTATACTAAAAATCTTAAAATCAAATAACATTAAGGGAAAAAGAAGTAACAATGAAATAAGCAAATTTGAAATTAACACTATTTGCTTTAAAAATGGGCTAAATCTATTTGTACCCCACACTTTGCCTTTCTCACCCCCATCGTCTAAACACATAATATTACATCACTGTTAATGCTTTTCCCACCACAAAAAAATCCGGAACTACCCTTTATTTTATTCTTTTCAAAAACTAATACTTTTACATTTTTTTTATGTTTTTTTTTGAAAATGAAAATGAATACTTTTACATTAACAATGGAAAGAAATTACAGATGAGAATCAAAAACGATAAAACTATAATCTATAATTATTTTCTTCGAACTTTTTGCAATCAATAAAAAATGATATATTTCAGCTCAATTTAAAAATAATCGAACGACATATTATACTAAAAATCTTAAAATCAAATAACATTAAGGGAAAAAGAAGTAACAATGAAATAAGCAAATTTGAAATTAACACTATTTGCTTTAAAAATGGGCTAAATCTATTTGTACCCCACACTTTGCCTTTCTCACCCCCATCGTCTAAACACATAATATTACATCACTGTTAATGCTTTTCCCACCACAAAAAAATCTGGAACTACCCTTTATTTTATTCTTTTCAAACACTAATACTTTTACATTTTTTTTATGTTTTTTTTGAAAATGAAAATGAATACTTTTACATTAACAATGGAAAGAAATTACAGATGAGAATCAAAAACGATAAAACTATAATCTATAATTATTTTCTTCGAACTTTTTGCAATCAATAAAAAATGATATATTCCAGCTCAATTTAAAAATAATCGAACGACATATTATACTAAAAATCTTAAAATCAAATAACATTAAGGGAAAAAGAAGTAACAATGAAATAAGTAAATTTGAAATTAACACTATTTGCTTTAAAAATGGGCTAAATCTATTTGTACCCCACACTTTGCCTTTCTCACCCCCATCGTCTAAACACATAATATTACATCACTGTTAATGCTTTTCCCACCACAAAAAAATCCGGAACTACCCTTTATTTTATTCTTTTCAAAAACTAATACTTTTACATTTTTTTTTTTTTATGTTTTTTTTGAAAATGAAAATGAATACTTTTACATTAACAATGGAAAGAAATTACAGATGAGAATCAAAAACGATAAAACTATAATCTATAATTATTTTCTTCGAACTTTTTGCAATCAATAAAAAATGATATATTTCAGCTCAGTTTAAAAATAATCGAACGACATATTATACTAAAAATCTTAAAATCAAATAACATTAAGGGAAAAAGAAGTAACAATGAAATAAGCAAATTTGAAATT
The DNA here is from genome assembly GCA_030737875.1 of Allium sativum. Taxonomy (NCBI): domain Eukaryota; kingdom Viridiplantae; phylum Streptophyta; class Magnoliopsida; order Asparagales; family Amaryllidaceae; genus Allium; species Allium sativum. Next base: position 65,265 of record JASFAX010000163.1, read on the forward strand.
AACGCTATTTGCATTAAAAATGGGCTAAATCTATTTGTACCCCACATTTTGCCTTTCTCACCCCCATCGTATAAACACATAATATTACATCACTGTTAATGCTTTTCCCACCACAAAAAAATCTGGAACTACCCTTTATTTTATTCTTTTCAAACACTAATACTTTTACATTTTTTTATGTTTTTTTTGAAAATGAAAATGAATACTTTTACATTAACAATGGAAAGAAATTACAGATGAGAATCAAAAACGATAAAACTATAATCTATAATTATTTTCTTCGAACTTTATGCAATCAATAAAAAATGATATATTTCAGCTCAATTTAAAAATAATCGAACGACATATTATACTAAAAATCTTAAAATCAAATAACATTAAGGGAAAAGGAAGTAACAATGAAATAAGCAAATTTGAAATTAACACTATTTGCTTTAAAAATGGGCTAAATCCATTTGTACCCCACACTTTGCCTTTCTCACCCCCATCGTCTAAACACATAATATTACATCACTGTTAATGCTTTTCCCACCACAAAAAAATCCGGAACTACCCTTTATTTTATTCTTTTCAAAAACTAATACTTTTACATTTTTTTTATGTTTTTTTTTTGAAAATGAAAATGAATACTTTTACATTAACAATGGAAAGAAATTACAGATGAGAATCAAAAACGATAAAACTATAATCTATAATTATTTTCTTCGAACTTTTTGCAATCAATAAAAAATGATATATTTCAGCTCAATTTAAAAATAATCGAACGACATATTATACTAAAAATCTTAAAATCAAATAACATTAAGGGAAAAAGAAGTAACAATGAAATAAGCAAATTTGAAATTAACACTATTTGCTTTAAAAATGGGCTAAATCTATTTGTACCCCACACTTTGCCTTTCTCACCCCCATCGTCTAAACACATAATATTACATCACTGTTAATGCTTTTCCCACCACAAAAAAATCCGGAACTACCCTTTATTTTATTCTTTTCAAAAACTAATACTTTTACATTTTTTTATGTTTTTTTTGAAAATGAAAATGGATACTTTTACATTAACAATGGAAAGAAATTACAGATGAGAATCAAAAACGATAAAACTATAATCTATAATTATTTTCTTCGAACTTTTTGCAATCAATAAAAATTGATATATTTCAGCTCAATTTAAAAATAATCGAACGACATATTATACTAAAAATCTTAAAATCAAATAACATTAAGGGAAAAAGAAGTAACAATGAAATAAGCAAATTTGAAATTAACACTATTTGCTTTAAAAATGGGCTAAATCTATTTGTACCCCACACTTTGCCTTTCTCACCCCCATCGTCTAAACATATAATATTACATCACTGTTAATGCTTTTCCCACCACAAAAAAATCTGGAACTACACTTTATTTTATTCTTTTCAAACACTAATACTTTTACATTTTTTTTTATGTTTTTTTTGAAAATGAAAATGAATACTTTTACATTAACAATGGAAAGAAATTACAGATGAGAATCAAAAACGATAAAACAATAATCTATAATTATTTTCTTCGAACTTTTTGCAATCAATAAAAAATGATATATTTCAGCTCAATTTAAAAATAATCGAACGACATATTATACTAAAAATCTTAAAATCAAATAACATTAAGGGAAAAAGAAGTAACAATGAAATAAGCAAATTTGAAATTAACACTATTTGCTTTAAAAATGGGCTAAATCCATTTGTACCCCACACTTTGCCTTTCTCACCCCCATCGTCTAAACACATAATATTACATCACTGTTAATGCTTTTCCCACCACAAAAAAATCCGGAACTACCCTTTATTTTATTCTTTTCAAAAACTAATACTTTTACATTTTTTTTTATGTTTTTTTTTTGAAAATGAAAATGAATACTTTTACATTAACAATGGAAAGAAATTACAGATGAGAATCAAAAACGATAAAACTATAATCTATAATTATTTTCTTCGAACTTTTTGCAATCAATAAAAAATGATATATTTCAGCTCAATTTAAAAATAATCGAACGACATATTATACTAAAAATCTTAAAATCAAATAACATTAAGGGAAAAAGAAGTAACAATGAAATAAGCAAATTTGAAATTAACACTATTTGCTTTAAAAATGGGCTAAATCTATTTGTACCCCACACTTTGCCTTTCTCACCCCCATCGTCTAAACACATAATATTACATCACTGTTAATGCTTTTCCCACCACAAAAAAATCCGGAACTACCCTTTATTTTATTCTTTTCAAAAACTAATACTTTTACATTTTTTTTATGTTTTTTTTGAAAATGAAAATGAATACTTTTACATTAACAATAGAAAGAAATTACAGATGAGAATCAAAAACGATAAAACTATAATCTATAATTATTTTCTTCGAACTTTTTGCAATCAATAAAAAATGATATATTTCAGCTCAAGTTAAAAATAATCGAACGACATATTATACTAAAAATCTTAAAATCAAATAACATTAAGGGAAAAAGAAGTAACAATGAAATAAGCAAATTTGAAATTAACACTATTTGCTTTAAAAATGGGCTAAATCTATTTGTACCCCACACTTTGCCTTTCTCACCCCCATCGTCTAAACACATAATATTACATCACTGTTAATGCTTTTCCCACCACAAAAAAATCCGGAACTACCCTTTATTTTATTCTTTTCAAAAACTAATACTTTTACTTTTTTTTTTATGTTTTTTTTTGAAAATGAAAATGAATACTTTTACATTAACAATGGAAAGAAATTACAGATGAGAATCAAAAACGATAAAACTATAATCTATAATTATTTTCTTCGAACTTTTTGCAATCAATAAAAAATGATATATTTCAGCTCAATTTAAAAATAATCGAACGACATATTATACTAAAAATCTTAAAATCAAATAACATTAAGGGAAAAAGAAGTAACAATGAAATAAGCAAATTTGAAATTAACACTATTTGCTTTAAAAATGGGCTAAATCTATTTGTACCCCACACTTTGCCTTTCTCACCCCCATCGTCTAAACACATAATATTACATCACTGTTAATGCTTTTCCCACCACAAAAAAATCTGGAACTACCCTTTATTTTATTCTTTTCAAACACTAATACTTATACATTTTTTTTTTATGTTTTTTTTTAAAATGAAAATGAATACTTTTACATTAACAATGGAAAGAAATTACAGATGAGAATCAAAAACGATAAAACTATAATCTATAATTATTTTCTTCGAACTTTTTGCAATCAATAAAAAATGATATATTTCAGCTCAATTTAAAAATAATCGAACGACATATTATACTAAAAATCTTAAAATCAAATAACATTAAGGGAAAAAGAAGTAACAATGAAATAAGAAAATTTGAAATTAACACTATTTGCTTTAAAAATGGGCTAAATCTATTTGTACCCCACACTTTGCCTTTCTCACCCCCATCGTCTAAACACATAATATTACATCACTGTTAATGCTTTTCCCACCACAAAAAAATCCGGAACTACCCTTTATTTTATTCTTTTCAAAAACTAATACTTTTACATTTTTTTTTATGTTTTTTTTGAAAATGAAAATGAATACTTTTACATTAACAATGGAAAGAAATTACAGATGAGAATCAAAAACGATAAAACTATAATCTATAATTATTTTCTTCGAACTTTTTGCAATCAATAAAAAATGATATATTTCAGCTCAATTTAAAAATAATCGAACGACATATTATACTAAAAATCTTAAAATCAAATAACATTAAGGGAAAAAGAAGTAACAATGAAATAAGCAAATTTGAAATTAACACTATTTGCTTTAAAAATGGGCTAAATCTATTTGTACCCCACACTTTGCCTTTCTCACCCCCATCGTCTAAACACATAATATTACATCACTTTTAATGCTTTTCCCACCACAAAAAAATCCGGAACTACCCTTTATTTTATTCTTTTCAAAAACTAATACTTTTACATTTTTTTTATGTTTTTTTTGAAAATGAAAATGAATACTTTTACATTAACAATGGAAAGAAATTACAGATGAGAATCAAAAACGATAAAACTATAATCTATAATTATTTTCTTCGAACTTTTTGCAATCAATAAAAAATGATATATTTCAGCTCAATTTAAAAATAATCGAACGACATATTATACTAAAAATCTTAAAATCAAATAACATTAAGGGAAAAAGAAGTAACAATGAAATAAGCAAATTTGAAATTAACACAATTTGCTTTAAAAATGGGCTAAATCTATTTGTACCCCACACTTTGCCTTTCTCACCCCCATCGTCTAAACCCATAATATTACATCACTGTTAATGCTTTTCCCACCACAAAAAAATCCGGAACTACCCTTTATTTTATTCTTTTCAAAAACTAATACTTTTACATTTTTTTTTATGTTTTTTTTGAAAATGAAAATGAATACTTTTACATTAACAATGGAAAGAAATTACAGATGAGAATCAAAAACGATAAAACTATAATCTATAATTATTTTCTTCGAACTTTTTGCAATCAATAAAAAATGATATATTTCAACTCAATTTAAAAATAATCGAACGACATATTATACTAAAAATCTTAAAATCAAATAACATTAAGGGAAAAAGGAGTAACAATGAAATAAGCAAATTTGAAATTAACACTATTTGCTTTAAAAATGGGCTAAATCTATTTGTACCCCACACTTTGCCTTTCTCACCCCCATCGTCTAAACACATAATATTACATCACTGTTAATGCTTTTCCCACCACAAAAAAATCCGGAACTACGCTTTATTTTATTCTTTTCAAAAACTAATACTTTTACATTTTTTTTTATGTTTTTTTAAAATGAAAATGAATACTTTTACATTAACAATGGAAAGAAATTACAGATAAGAATCAAAAACGATAAAACTATAATCTATAATTATTTTCTTCGAACTTTTTGCAATCAATAAAAAATGATATATTTCAGCTCAATTTAAAAATAATCGAACGACATATTATACTAAAAATCTTAAAATCAAATAACATTAAGGGAAAAAGAAGTAACAATGAAATAAGCAAATTTGAAATTAACACTATTTGCTTTTAAAATGGGCTAAATCTATTTGTACCCCACACTTTGCCTTTCTCACCCCCATCATCTAAACACATAATATTACATCACTGTTAGTGCTTTTCCCACCACAAAAAAATCCGGAACTACCCTTTATTTTATTCTTTTCAAAAACTAATACTTTTACATTTTTTTTTTATGTTTTTTTTTTGAAAATGAAAATGAATACTTTTACATTAACAATGGAAAGAAATTACAGATGAGAATCAAAAATGATAAAACTATAATCTATAATTATTTTCTTCGAACTTTTTGCAATCAATAAAAAATGATATATTTCAGCTCAATTTAAAAATAATCGAACGACATATTATACTAAAAATCTTAAAATCAAATAACATTAAGGGAAAAAGAAGTAACAATGAAATAAGCAAATTTGAAATTAACACTATTTGCTTTAAAAATGGGCTAAATCTATTTGTACCCCACACTTTGCCTTTCTCACCCCCATCGTCTAAACACATAATATTACATCACTGTTAATGCTTTTCCCACCACAAAAAAAATCTGGAACTACCCTTTATTTTATTCTTTTCAAACACTAATACTTTTACATTTTTTTTATGTTTTTTTGAAAATGAAAATGAATACTTTTACATTAACAATGGAAAGAAATTACAGATGAGAATCAAAAACGATAAAACTATAATCTATAATTATTTTCTTCAAACTTTTTGCAATCAATAAAAAATGATATATTTCAGCTCAATTTAAAAATAATCGAACGACATATTATACTAAAAATCTTAAAATCAAATAACATTAAGGGAAAAAGAAGTAACAATGAAATAAGTAAATTTGAAATTAACACTATTTGCTTTAAAAATGGGCTAAATCTATTTGTACCCCACACTTTGCCTTTCTCACCCCCATCGTCTAAACACATAATATTACATCACTGTTAATGCTTTTCCCACCACAAAAAAATCCGGAACTACCCTTTATTTTATTCTTTTCAAAAACTAATACTTTTACATTTTTTTTTTATGTTTTTTTTGAAAATGAAAATGAATACTTTTACATTAACAATGGAAAGAAATTACAGATGAGAATCAAAAACGATAAAACTATAATCTATAATTATTTTCTTCGAACTTTTTGCAATCAATAAAAAATGATATATTTCAGCTCAGTTTAAAAATAATCGAACGACATATTATACTAAAAATCTTAAAATCAAATAACATTAAGGGAAAAAGAAGTAACAATGAAATAAGCAAATTTGAAATTAACACTATTTGCTTTAAAAATGGGCTAAATCTATTTGTACCCCACATTTTGCCTTTCTCACCCCCATCGTATAAACACATAATATTACATCACTGTTAATGCTTTTCCCACCACAAAAAAATCTGGAACTACCCTTTATTTTATTCTTTTCAAACACTAATACTTTTACATTTTTTTTATGTTTTTTTTGAAAATGAAAATGAATACTTTTACATTAACAATGGAAAGAAATTACAGATGAGAATCAAAAACGATAAAACTATAATCTATAATTATTTTCTTCGAACTTTTTGCAATCAATAAAAAATGATATATTTCAGCTCAATTTAAAAATAATCGAACGACATATTATACTAAAAATCTTAAAATCAAATAACATTAAGGGAAAAAGAAGTAACAATGAAATAAGCAAATTTGAAATTAACACTATTTGCTTTAAAAATGGGCTAAATCCATTTGTACCCTACACTTTGCCTTTCTCACCCCCATCGTCTAAACACATAATATTACATCACTGTTAATGCTTTTCCCACCACAAAAAAATCCGGAACTACCATTTATTTTATTCTTTTCAAAAACTAATACTTTTACATTTTTTTTATGTTTTTTTTTTGAAAATGAAAATGAATACTTTTACATTAACAATGGAAAGAAATTACAGATGAGAATCAAAAACGATAAAACTATAATCTATAATTATTTTCTTCGAACTTTTTGCAATCAATAAAAAATGATATATTTCAGCTCAATTTAAAAATAATCGAACGACATATTATACTAAAAATCTTAAAATCAAATAACATTAAGGGAAAAAGAAGTAACAATGAAATAAGCAAATTTGAAATTAACACTATTTGCTTTAAAAATGGGCTAAATCTATTTGTACCCCACACTTTGCCTTTCTCACCCCCATCGTCTAAACACATAATATTACATCACTGTTAATGCTTTTCCCACCACAAAAAAATCCGGAATTACCCTTTATTTTATTCTTTTCAAAAACTAATACTTTTACATTTTTTTTATGTTTTTTTTGAAAATGAAAATGAATACTTTTACATTAACAATGGAAAGAAATTACAGATGAGAATCAAAAACGATAAAACTATAATCTATAATTATTTTCTTCGAACTTTTTGCAATCAATAAAAATTGATATATTTCAGCTCAATTTAAAATTAATCGAACGACATATTATACTAAAAATCTTAAAATCAAATAACATTAAGGGAAAAAGAAGTAACAATGAAATAAGCAAATTTGAAATTAACACTATTTGCTTTAAAAATGGGCTAAGTCTATTTGTACCCCACACTTTGCCTTTCTCACCCCCATCGTCTAAACACATAATATTACATCACTGTTAATGCTTTTCCCACCACAAAAAAATCTGGAACTACCCTTTATTTTATTCTTTTCAAACACTAATACTTTTACATTTTTTTTTATGTTTTTTTTGAAAATGAAAATGAATACTTTTACATTAACAATGGAAAGAAATTACAGATGAGAATCAAAAACGATAAAACTATAATCTATAATTATTTTCTTCGAACTTTTTGCAATCAATAAAAAATGATATATTTCAGCTCAATTTAAAAATAATCGAACGACATATTATACTAAAAATCTTAAAATCAAATAACATTAAGGGAAAAAGAAGTAACAATGAAATAAGCAAATTTGAAATTAACACTATTTGCTTTAAAAATGGGCTAAATCCATTTGTACCCCACACTTTGCCTTTCTCACCCCCATCGTCTAAACACATAATATTACATCACTGTTAATGCTTTTCCCACCACAAAAAAATCCGGAACTACCCTTTATTTTATTCTTTTCAAAAACTAATACTTTTACATTTTTTTTTTATGTTTTTTTTTTTGAAAATGAAAATGAATACTTTTACATTAACAATGGAAAGAAATTACAGATGAGAATCAAAAACGATAAAACTATAATCTATAATTATTTTCTTCGAACTTTTTGCAATCAATAAAAAATGATATATTTCAGCTCAATTTAAAAATAATCGAACGACATATTATACTAAAAATCTTAAAATCAAATAACATTAAGGGAAAAAGAAGTAACAATGAAATAAGCAAATTTGAAATTAACACTATTTGCTTTAAAAATGGGCTAAATCTATTTGTACCCCACACTTTGCCTTTCTCACCCCCATCGTCTAAACACATAATATTACATCACTGTTAATGCTTTTCCCACCACAAAAAAATCCGGAACTACCCTTTATTTTATTCTTTTCAAAAACTAATACTTTTACATTTTTTTTATGTTTTTTTTGAAAATGAAAATGAATACTTTTACATTAACAATAGAAAGAAATTACAGATGAGAATCAAAAACGATAAAACTATAATCTATAATTATTTTCTTCGAACTTTTTGCAATCAATAAAAAATGATATATTTCAGCTCAATTTAAAAATAATCGAACGACATATTATACTAAAAATCTTAAAATCAAATAACATTAAGGGAAAAAGAAGTAACAATGAAATAAGCAAATTTGAAATTAACACTATTTGCTTTAAAAATGGGCTAAATCTATTTGTACCCCACACTTTGCCTTTCTCACCCCCATCGTCTAAACACATAATATTACATCACTGTTAATGCTTTTCCCACCACAAAAAAATCCGGAACTACCCTTTATTTTATTCTTTTCAAAAACTAATACTTTTACATTTTTTTTGAACATGAAAATGAATACTTTTACATTAACAATGGAAAGAAATTACAGATGAGAATCAAAAACGATAAAACTATAATCTATAATTATTTTCTTCGAACTTTTTGCAATCAATAAAAAATGATATATTTCAGCTCAATTTAAAAATAATCGAACGACATATTATACTAAAAATCTTAAAATCAAATAACATTAAGGGAAAAAGAAGTAACAATGAAATAAGCAAATTTGAAATTAACACTATTTGCTTTAAAAATGGGCTAAATCCATTTGTACCCCACACTTTGCCTTTCTCACCCCCATCGTCTAAACACATAATATTACATCACTGTTAATGCTTTTCCCACCACAAAAAAATCCGGAACTACCCTTTATTTTATTCTTTTCAAAAACTAATACTTTTACATTTTTTTTTATGTTTTTTTTTTGAAAATGAAAATGAATACTTTTACATTAACAATGGAAAGAAATTACAGATGAGAATCAAAAACGATAAAACTATAATCTATAATTATTTTCTTCGAACTTTTTGCAATCAATAAAAAATGATATATTTCAGCTCAATTTAAAAATAATCGAACGACATATTATACTAAAAATCTTAAAATCAAATAACATTAAGGGAAAAAGAAGTAACAATGAAATAAGCAAATTTGAAATTAACACTATTTGCTTTAAAAATGGGCTAAATCTATTTGTACCCCACACTTTGCCTTTCTCACCCCCATCGTCTAAACACATAATATTACATCACTGTTAATGCTTTTCCCACCACAAAAAAATCCGGAACTACCCTTTATTTTATTCTTTTCAAAAACTAATACTTTTACATTTTTTTTATGTTTTTTTTGAAAATGAAAATGAATACTTTTACATTAACAATAGAAAGAAATTACAGATGAGAATCAAAAACGATAAAACTATAATCTATAATTATTTTCTTCGAACTTTTTGCAATCAATAAAAAATGATATATTTCAGCTCAAGTTAAAAATAATCGAACGACATATTATACTAAAAATCTTAAAATAAAATAACATTAAGGGAAAAAGAAGTAACAATGAAATAAGCAAATTTGAAATTAACACTATTTGCTTTAAAAATGGGCTAAATCTATTTGTACCCCACACTTTGCCTTTCTCACCCCCATCGTCTAAACACATAATATTACATCACTGTTAATGCTTTTCCCACCACAAAAAAATCCGGAACTACCCTTTATTTTATTCTTTTCAAAAACTAATACTTTTACATTTTTTTTGAAAATGAAAATGAATACTTTTACATTAACAATGGAAAGAAATTACAGATGAGAATCAAAAACGATAAAACTATAATCTATAATCATTTTCTTCGAACTTTTTGCAATCAACAAAAAATGATATATTTCAGCTCAATTTAAAAATAATCGAACGACATATTATACTAAAAATCTTAAAATCAAATAACATTAAGGGAAAAAGAAGTAACAATGAAATAAGCAAATTTGAAATTAACACTATTTGCTTTAAAAATGGGCTAAATCTATTTGTACCCCACACTTTGCCTTTCTCACCCCCATCGTCTAAACACATAATATTACATCACTGTTAATGCTTTTCCCACCACAAAAAAATCTGGAACTACCCTTTATTTTATTCTTTTCAAGCACTAATGCTTTTACATTTTTTTTTATATTTTTTTTTGAAAATGAAAATGAATACTTTTACATTAACAATGGAAAGAAATTACAGATGAGAATCAAAAACGATAAAACTATAATCTATAATTATTTTCTTTGAACTTTTTGCAATCAATAAAAAATGATATATTTCAGCTCAATTTAAAAATAATCGAACGACATATTATACTAAAAATCTTAAAATCAAATAACATTAAGGGAAAAAGAAGTAACAATGAAATAAGCAAATTTGAAATTAACACTATTTGCTTTAAAAATGGGCTAAATCTATTTGTACCCCACACTTTGCCTTTCTCACCCCCATCGTCTAAACACATAATATTACATCACTGTTAATGCTTTTCCCACCACAAAAAAATCCGGAACTACCCTTTATTTTATTCTTTTCAAAAACTAATACTTTTACATTTTTTTTTTATGTTTTTTTTTTGAAAATTAAAATGAATACTTTTACATTAACAATGGAAAGAAATTACAGATGAGAATCAAAAACGATAAAACTATAATCTATAATTATTTTCTTCGAACTTTTTGCAATCAATAAAAAATGATATATTTCAGCTCAATTTAAAAATAATCGAACGACATATTATACTAAAAATCTTAAAATCAAATAACATTAAGGGAAAAAGAAGTAACAATGAAATAAGCAAATTTGAAATTAACACTATTTGCTTTAAAAATGGGCTAAATCTATTTGTACCCCACACTTTGCCTTTCTCACCCCCATCGTCTAAACACATAATATTACATCACTGTTAATGCTTTTCCCACCACAAAAAAATCTGGAACTACCCTTTATTTTATTCTTTTCAAACACTAATACTTTTACATTTTTTTTATGTTTTTTTTGAAAATGAAAATGAATACTTTTACATTAACAATGGAAAGAAATTACAGATGAGAATCAAAAACGATAAAACTATAATCTATAATTATTTTCTTCGAACTTTTTGCAATCAATAAAAAATGATATATTTCAGCTCAATTTAAAAATAATCGAACGACATATTATACTAAAAATCTTAAAATCAAATAACATTAAGGGAAAAAGAAGTAACAATGAAATAAGTAAATTTGAAATTAACACTATTTGCTTTAAAAATGGGCTAAATCTATTTGTACCCCACACTTTGCCTTTCTCACCCCCATCGTCTAAACACATAATATTACATCACTGTTAATGCTTTTCCCACCACAAAAAAATCCGGAACTACCCTTTATTTTATTCTTTTCAAAAACTAATACTTTTACATTTTTTTTTTATGTTTTTTTTGAAAATGAAAATGAATACTTTTACATTAACAATGGAAAGAAATTACAGATGAGAATCAAAAACGATAAAACTATAATCTATAATTATTTTCTTCGAACTTTTTGCAATCAATAAAAAATGATATATTTCAGCTCAGTTTAAAAATAATCGAACGACATATTATACTAAAAATCTTAAAATCAAATAACATTAAGGGAAAAAGAAGTAACAATTAAATAAGCAAATTTGAAATTAACACTATTTGCTTTAAAAATGGGCTAAATCTATTTGTACCCCACATTTTGCCTTTCTCACCCCCATCGTATAAACACATAATATTACATCACTGTTAATGCTTTTCCCACCACAAAAAAATCTGGAACTACCCTTTATTTTATTCTTTTCAAACACTAATACTTTTACATTTTTTTTTTATGTTTTTTTTGAAAATGAAAATGAATACTTTTACATTAACAATGGAAAGAAATTACAGATGAGAATCAAAAACGATAAAACTATAATCTATAATTATTTTCTTCGAACTTTTTGCAATCAATAAAAAATGATATATTTCAGCTCAATTTAAAAATAATCGAACGACATATTATACTAAAAATCTTAAAATCAAATAACATTAAGGGAAAAAGAAGTAACAATGAAATAAGCAAATTTGAAATTAACACTATTTGCTTTTAAAATGGGCTAAATCCATTTGTACCCCACACTTTGCCTTTCTCACCCCCATCGTCTAAACACATAATATTACATCACTGTTAATGCTTTTCCCACCACAAAAAAATCCGGAACTACCCTTTATTTTATTCTTTTCAAAAACTAATACTTTTACATTTTTTTTATGTTTTTTTTTTTTGAAAATGAAAATGAATACTTTTACATTAACAATGGAAAGAAATTACAGATGAGAATCAAAAACGATAAAACTATAATCTATAATTATTTTCTTCGAACTTTTTGCAATCAATAAAAAATGATATATTTCAGCTCAATTTAAAAATAATCGAACGACATATTATACTAAAAATCTTAAAATCAAATAACATTAAGGGAAAAAGAAGTAACAATGAAATAAGCAAATTTGAAATTAACACTATTTGCTTTAAAAATGGGCTAAATCTATTTGTACCCCACACTTTGCCTTTCTCACCCCCATCGTCTAAACACATAATATTACATCACTGTTAATGCTTTTCCCACCACAAAAAAATCCGGAACTACCCTTTATTTTATTCTTTTCAAAAACTAATACTTTTACATTTTTTTATGTTTTTTTTGAAAATGAAAATGAATACTTTTACATTAACAATGGAAAGAAATTACAGATGAGAATCAAAAACGATAAAACTATAATCTATAGTTATTTTCTTCGAACTTTTTGCAATCAATAAAAATTGATATATTTCAGCTCAATTTAAAAATAATCGAACGACATATTATACTAAAAATCTTAAAATCAAATAACATTAAGGGAAAAAGAAGTAACAATGAAATAAGCAAATTTGAAATTAACACTATTTGCTTTAAAAATGGGCTAAATCTATTTGTACCCCACACTTTGCCTTTCTCACCCCCATCGTCTAAACACATAATATTACATCACTGTTAATGCTTTTCCCACCACAAAAAAATCTGGAACTACCCTTTATTTTATTCTTTTCAAACACTAATACTTTTACATTTTTTTTTATGTTTTTTTTGAAAATGAAAATGAATACTTTTACATTAACAATGGAAAGAAATTACAGATGAGAATCAAAAACGATAAAACAATAATCTATAATTATTTTCTTCGAACTTTTTGCAATCAATAAAAAATGATATATTTCAGCTCAATTTAAAAATAATCGAACGACATATTATACTAAAAATCTTAAAATCAAATAACATTAAGGGAAAAAGAAGTAACAATGAAATAAGCAAATTTGAAATTAACACTATTTGCTTTAAAAATGGGCTAAATCCATTTGTACCCCACACTTTGCCTTTCTCACCCCCATCGTCTAAACACATAATATTACATCACTGTTAATGCTTTTCCCACCACAAAAAAATCCGGAACTACCCTTTATTTTATTCTTTTCAAAAACTAATACTTTTACATTTTTTTTTATGTTTTTTTTTTGAAAATGAAAATGAATACTTTTACATTAACAATGGAAAGAAATTACAGATGAGAATCAAAAACGATAAAACTATAATCTATAATTATTTTCTTCGAACTTTTTGCAATCAATAAAAAATGATATATTTCAGCTCAATTTAAAAATAATCGAACGACATATTATACTAAAAATCTTAAAATCAAATAACATTAAGGGAAAAAGAAGTAACAATGAAATAAGCAAATTTGAAATTAACACTATTTGCTTTAAAAATGGGCTAAATCTATTTGTACCCCACACTTTGCCTTTCTCACCCCCATCGTCTAAACACATAATATTACATCACTGTTAATGCTTTTCCCACCACAAAAAAATCCGGAACTACCCTTTATTTTATTCTTTTCAAAAACTAATACTTTTACATTTTTTTTATGTTTTTTTTGAAAATGAAAATGAATACTTTTACATTAACAATAGAAAGAAATTACAGATGAGAATCAAAAACGATAAAACTATAATCTATAATTATTTTCTTCGAACTTTTTGCAATCAATAAAAAATGATATATTTCAGCTCAATTTAAAAATAATCGAACGACATATTATACTAAAAATCTTAAAATCAAATAACATTAAGGGAAAAAGAAGTAACAATGAAATAAGCAAATTTGAAATTAACACTATTTGCTTTAAAAATGGGCTAAATCTATTTGTACCTCACACTTTGCCTTTCTCACCCCCATCGTCTAAACACATAATATTACATCACTGTTAATGCTTTTCCCACCACAAAAAAATCCGGAACTACCCTTTATTTTATTCTTTTCAAAAACTAATACTTTTACATTTTTTTTTATGTTTTTTTTTGAAAATGAAAATGAATACTTTTACATTAACAATGGAAAGAAATTATAGATGAGAATCAAAAATGATAAAACTATAATCTATAATTATTTTCTTCGAACTTTTTGCAATCAATAAAAAATGATATATTTCAGCTCAATTTAAAAATAATCGAACGACATATTATACTAAAAATCTTAAAATCAAATAACATTAAGGGAAAAAGAAGTAACAATGAAATAAGCAAATTTGAAATTAACACTATTTGCTTTAAAAATGGGCTAAATCTATTTGTACCCCACACTTTGCCTTTCTCACCCCCATCGTCTAAACACATAATATTACATCACTGTTAATGCTTTTCCCACCACAAAAAAATCTGGAACTACCCTTTATTTTATTCTTTTCAAACACTAATACTTATACATTTTTTTTTATGTTTTTTTTGAAAATGAAAATGAATACTTTTACATTAACAATGGAAAGAAATTACAGATGAGAATCAAAAACGATAAAACTATAATCTATAATTATTTTCTTCGAACTTTTTGCAATCAATAAAAAATGATATATTTCAGCTCAATTTAAAAATAATCGAACGACATATTATACTAAAAATCTTAAAATCAAATAACATTAAGGGAAAAAGAAGTAACAATGAAATAAGAAAATTTGAAATTAAAACTATTTGCTTTAAAAATGGGCTAAATCTATTTGTACCCCACACTTTGCCTTTCTCACCCCCATCGTCTAAACACATAATATTACATCACTGTTAATGCTTTTCCCACCACAAAAAAATCCGGAACTACCCTTTATTTTATTCTTTTCAAAAACTAATACTTTTACATTTTTTTTATGTTTTTTTTTGAAAATGAAAATGAATACTTTTACATTAACAATGGAAAGAAATTACAGATGAGAATCAAAAACGATAAAACTATAATCTATAATTATTTTCTTCGAACTTTTTGCAATCAATAAAAAATGATATATTTCAGCTCAATTTAAAAATAATCGAACGACATATTATACTAAAAATCTTAAAATCAAATAACATTAAGGGAAAAAGAAGTAACAATGAAATAAGCAAATTTGAAATTAACACTATTTGCTTTAAAAATGGGCTAAATCTATTTGTACCCCACACTTTGCCTTTCTCACCCCCATCGTCTAAACACATAATATTACATCACTGTTAATGCTTTTCCCACCACAAAAAAATCCGGAACTACCCTTTATTTTATTCTTTTCAAAAACTAATACTTTTACATTTTTTTTTATGTTTTTTTTGAAAATGAAAATGAATACTTTTACATTAACAATGGAAAGAAATTACAGATGAGAATCAAAAACGATAAAACTATAATCTATAATTATTTTCTTCGAACTTTTTGCAATCAATAAAAAATGATATATTTCAACTCAATTTAAAAATAATCGAACGACATATTATACTAAAAATCTTAAAATCAAATAACATTAAGGGAAAAAGGAGTAACAATGAAATAAGCAAATTTGAAATTAACATTATTTGCTTTAAAAATGGGCTAAATCTATTTGTACCCCACACTTTGCCTTTCTCACCCCCATCGTCTAAACACATAATATTACATCACTGTTAATGCTTTTCCCACCACAAAAAAATCCGGAACTACGCTTTATTTTATTCTTTTCAAAAACTAATACTTTTACATTTTTTTTTATGTTTTTTTTAAAATGAAAATGAATACTTTTACATTAACAATGGAAAGAAATTACAGATAAGAATCAAAAACGATAAAACTATAATCTATAATTATTTTCTTCGAACTTTTTGCAATCAATAAAAAATGATATATTTCAGCTCAATTTAAAAATAATCGAACGACATATTATACTAAAAATCTTAAAATCAAATAACATTAAGGGAAAAAGAAGTAACAATGAAATAAGCAAATTTGAAATTAACACTATTTGCTTTTAAAATGGGCTAAATCTATTTGTACCCCACACTTTGCCTTTCTCACCCCCATCATCTAAACACATAATATTACATCACTGTTAGTGCTTTTCCCACCACAAAAAAATCCGGAACTACCCTTTATTTTATTCTTTTCAAAAACTAATACTTTTACATTTTTTTTTATGTTTTTTTTTGAAAATGAAAATGAATACTTTTACATTAACAATGGAAAGAAATTACAGATGAGAATCAAAAACGATAAAACTATAATCTATAATTATTTTCTTCGAACTTTTTGCAATCAATAAAAAATGATATATTTCAGCTCAATTTAAAAATAATCGAACGACATATTATACTAAAAATCTTAAAATCAAATAACATTAAGGGAAAAAGAAGTAACAATGAAATAAGTAAATTTGAAATTAACACTATTTGCTTTAAAAATGGGCTAAATCTATTTGTACCCCACACTTTGCCTTTCTCACCCCCATCGTCTAAACACATAATATTACATCACTGTTAATGCTTTTCCCACCACAAAAAAATCCGGAACTACCCTTTATTTTATTCTTTTCAAAAACTAATACTTTTACATTTTTTTTTATGTTTTTTTTGAAAATGAAAATGAATACTTTTACATTTACAATGGAAAGAAATTACAGATGAGAATCAAAAACGATAAAACTATAATCTATAATTATTTTCTTCGAACTTTTTGCAATCAATAAAAAATGATATATTTTAGCTCAGTTTAAAAATAATCGAACGACATATTATACTAAAAATCTTAAAATCAAATAACATTAAGGGAAAAAGAAGTAACAATGAAATAAGCAAATTTGAAATTAACACTATTTGCTTTAAAAATGGGCTAAATCTATTTGTACCCCACATTTTGCCTTTCTCACCCCCATCGTATAAACACATAATATTACATCACTGTTAATGCTTTTCCCACCACAAAAAAATCTGGAACTACCCTTTATTTTATTCTTTTCAAACACTAATACTTTTACATTTTTTTTATGTTTTTTTTGAAAATGAAAATGAATACTTTTACATTAACAATGGAAAGAAATTACAGATGAGATTCAAAAACGATAAAACTATAATCTATAATTATTTTCTTCGAACTTTTTGCAATCAATAAAAAATGATATATTTCAGCTCAATTTAAAAATAATCGAATGACATATTATACTAAAAATCTTAAAATCAAATAACATTAAGGGAAAAAGAAGTAACAATGAAATAAGCAAATTTGAAATTAACACTATTTGCTTTAAAAATGGGCTAAATCCATTTGTACCCTACACTTTGCCTTTCTTACCCCCATCGTCTAAACACATAATATTACATCACTGTTAATGCTTTTCCCACCACAAAAAAATCCGGAACTACCATTTATTTTATTCTTTTCAAAAACTAATACTTTTACATTTTTTTTATGTTTTTTTTTTTGAAAATGAAAATGAATACTTTTACATTAACAATGGAAAGAAATTACAGATGAGAATCAAAAACGATAAAACTATAATCTATAATTATTTTCTTCGAACTTTTTGCAATCAATAAAAAATGATATATTTCAGCTCAATTTAAAAATAATCGAACGACATATTATACTAAAAATCTTAAAATCAAATAACATTAAGGGAAAAAGAAGTAACAATGAAATAAGCAAATTTGAAATTAACACTATTTGCTTTAAAAATGGGCTAAATCTATTTGTACCCCACACTTTGCCTTTCTCACCCCCATCGTCTAAACACATAATATTACATCACTGTTAATGCTTTTCCCACCACAAAAAAATCCGGAATTACCCTTTATTTTATTCTTTTCAAAAACTAATACTTTTACATTTTTTTTATGTTTTTTTTGAAAATGAAAATGAATACTTTTACATTAACAATGGAAAGAAATTACAGATGAGAATCAAAAACGATAAAACTATAATCTATAATTATTTTCTTCGAACTTTTTGCAATCAATAAAAATTGATATATTTCAGCTCAATTTAAAATTAATCGAACGACATATTATACTAAAAATCTTAAAATCAAATAACATTAAGGGAAAAAGAAGTAACAATGAAATAAGCAAATTTGAAATTAACACTATTTGCTTTAAAAATGGGCTAAATCTATTTGTACCCCACACTTTGCCGTTCTCACCCCCATCGTCTAAACACATAATATTACATCACTGTTAATGCTTTTCCCACCACAAAAAAATCTGGAACTACCCTTTATTTTATTCTTTTCAAACACTAATACTTTTACATTTTTTTTTATGTTTTTTTTGAAAATGAAAATGAATACTTTTACATTAACAATGGAAAGAAATTACAGATGAGAATCAAAAACGATAAAACTATAATCTATAATTATTTTCTTCGAACTTTTTGCAATCAATAAAAAATGATATATTTCAGCTCAATTTAAAAATAATCGAACGACATATTATACTAAAAATCTTAAAATCAAATAACATTAAGGGAAAAAGAAGTAACAATGAAATAAGCAAATTTGAAATTAACACTATTTGCTTTAAAAATGGGCTAAATCTATTTGTACCCCACACTTTGCCTTTCTCACCCCCATCGTCTAAACACATAATATTACATCACTGTTAATGCTTTTCCCACCACAAAAAAATCCGGAACTACCCTTTATTTTATTCTTTTCAAAAACTAATACTTTTACATTTTTTTTGAAAATGAAAATGAATACTTTTACATTAACAATGGAAAGAAATTACAGATGAGAATCAAAAACGATAAAACTATAATCTATAATTATTTTCTTCGAACTTTTTGCAATCAATAAAAAATGATATATTTCAGCTCAATTTAAAAATAATCGAATGACATATTATACTAAAAATCTTAAAATCAAATAACATTAAGGGAAAAAGAAGTAACAATGAAATAAGCAAATTTGAAATTAACACTATTTGCTTTAAAAATGGGCTAAATCTATTTGTACCCCACAGTTTGCCTTTCTCACCCCCATCGTCTAAACACATAATATTACATCACTGTTAATGCTTTTCCCACCACAAAAAAAATCTGGAACTACCCTTTATTTTATTCTTTTCAAACACTAATACTTTTACATTTTTTTTTATGTTTTTTTTGAAAATGAAAATGAATACTTTTACATTAACAATGGAAAGAAATTACAGATGAGAATCAAAAACGATAAAACTATAATCTATAATTATTTTCTTTTAACTTTTTGCAATCAATAAAAAATAATATATTTCAGCTCAATTTAAAAATAATCGAACGACATATTATACTAAAAATCTTAAAATCAAATAACATTAAGGGAAAAAGAAGTAACAATGAAATAAGAAAATTTGAAATTAACACTATTTGCTTTAAAAATGGGCTAAATCTATTTGTACCCCACACTTTGCCTTTCTCACCCCCATCGTCTAAACACATAATATTACATCACTGTTAATGCTTTTCCCACCACAAAAAAATCCGGAACTACCCTTTATTTTATTCTTTTCAAAAACTAATACTTTTACATTTTTTTTTATGTTTTTTTTTGAAAATGAAAATGAATACTTTTACATTAACAATGGAAAGAAATTACAGATGAGAATCAAAAACAATAAAACTATAATCTATAATTATTTTCTTCGAACTTTTTGCAATCAATAAAAAATGATATATTTCAGCTCAATTTAAAAATAATCGAACGACATATTATACTAAAAATCTTAAAATCAAATAACATTAAGGGAAAAAGAAGTAACAATGAAATAAGCAAATTTGAAATTAACACTATTTGCTTTTAAAATGGGCTAAATCCATTTGTACCCCACACTTTGCCTTTCTCACCCCCATCGTCTAAACACATAATATTACATCACTGTTAATGCTTTTCCCACCACAAAAAAATCCGGAACTACCCTTTATTTTATTCTTTTCAAAAACTAATACTTTTACATTTTTTTTATGTTTTTTTTTTTGAAAATGAAAATGAATACTTTTACATTAACAATGGAAAGAAATTACAGATGAGAATCAAAAACGATAAAACTATAATCTATAATTATTTTCTTCGAACTTTTTGCAATCAATAAAAAATGATATATTTCAGCTCAATTTAAAAATAATCGAACGACATATTATACTAAAAATCTTAAAATCAAATAACATTAAGGGAAAAAGAAGTAACAATGAAATAAGCAAATTTGAAATTAACACTATTTGCTTTAAAAATGGGCTAAATCTATTTGTACCCCACACTTTGCCTTTCTCACCCCCATCGTCTAAACACATAATATTACATCACTGTTAATGCTTTTCCCACCACAAAAAAATCCGGAACTACCCTTTATTTTATTCTTTTCAAAAACTAATACTTTTACATTTTTTTATGTTTTTTTTGAAAATGAAAATGAATACTTTTACATTAACAATGGAAAGAAATTACAGATGAGAATCAAAAACGATAAAACTATAATCTATAATTATTTTCTTCGAACTTTTTGCAATCAATAAAAATTGATATATTTCAGCTCAATTTAAAAATAATCGAACGACATATTATACTAAAAATCTTAAAATCAAATAACATTAAGGGAAAAAGAAGTAACAATGAAATAAGCAAATTTGAAATTAACACTATTTGCTTTAAAAATGGGCTAAATCTATTTGTACCCCACACTTTGCCTTTCTCACCCCCATCGTCTAAACACATAATATTACATCACTGTTAATGCTTTTCCCACCACAAAAAAATCTGGAACTACCCTTTATTTTATTCTTTTCAAACACTAATACTTTTACATTTTTTTTAATGTTTTTTTTGAAAATGAAAATGAATACTTTTACATTAACAATGGAAAGAAATTACAGATGAGAATCAAAAACGATAAAACAATAATCTATAATTATTTTCTTCGAACTTTTTGCAATCAATAAAAAATGATATATTTCAGCTCAATTTAAAAATAATCGAACGACATATTATACTAAAAATCTTAAAATCAAATAACATTAAGGGAAAAAGAAGTAACAATGAAATAAGCAAATTTGAAATTAACACTATTTGCTTTAAAAATGGGCTAAATCCATTTGTACCCCACACTTTGCCTTTCTCACCCCCATCGTCTAAACACATAATATTACATCACTGTTAATGCTTTTCCCACCACAAAAAAATCCGGAACTACCCTTTATTTTATTCTTTTCAAAAACTAATACTTTTACATTTTTTTTTTATGTTTTTTTTTGAAAATGAAAATGAATACTTTTACATTAACAATGGAAAGAAATTACAGATGAGAATCAAAAACGATAAAACTATAATCTATAATTATTTTCTTCGAACTTTTTGCAATCAATAAAAAATGATATATTTCAGCTCAATTTAAAAATAATCGAACGACATATTATACTAAAAATCTTAAAATCAAATAACATTAAGGGAAAAAGAAGTAACAATGAAATAAGCAAATTTGAAATTAACACTATTTGCTTTAAAAATGGGCTAAATCTATTTGTACCCCACACTTTGCCTTTCTCACCCCCATCGTCTAAACACATAATATTACATCACTGTTAATGCTTTTCCCACCACAAAAAAATCCGGAACTACCCTTTATTTTATTCTTTTCAAAAACTAATACTTTTACATTTTTTTTATGTTTTTTTTGAAAATGAAAATGAATACTTTTACATTAACAATAGAAAGAAATTACAGATGAGAATCAAAAACGATAAAACTATAATCTATAATTATTTTCTTTGAACTTTTTGCAATCAATAAAAAATGATATATTTCAGCTCAATTTAAAAATAATCGAACGACATATTATACTAAAAATCTTAAAATCAAATAACATTAAGGGAAAAAGAAGTAACAATGAAATAAGCAAATTTGAAATTAACACTATTTGCTTTAAAAATGGGCTAAATCTATTTGTACCCCACACTTTGCCTTTCTCACCCCCATCGTCTAAACACATAATATTACATCACTGTTAATGCTTTTCCCACCACAAAAAAATCCGGAACTACCCTTTATTTTATTCTTTTCAAAAACTAATACTTTTACATTTTTTTTTATGTTTTTTTTTGAAAATGAAAATGAATACTTTTACATTAACAATGGAAAGAAATTACAGATGAGAATCAAAAACGATAAAACTATAATCTATAATTATTTTCTTCGAACTTTTTGCAATCAATAAAAAATGATATATTTCAGCTCAATTTAAAAATAATCGAACGACATATTATACTAAAAATCTTAAAATCAAATAACATTAAGGGAAAAGGAAGTAACAATGAAATAAGCAAATTTGAAATTAACACTATTTGCTTTAAAAATGGGCTAAATCTATTTGTACCCCACACTTTGCCTTTCTCACCCCCATCGTCTAAACACATAATATTACATCACTGTTAATGCTTTTCCCACCACAAAAAAATCTGGAACTACCCTTTATTTTATTCTTTTCAAACACTAATACTTATACATTTTTTTTTTATGTTTTTTTTGAAAATGAAAATGAATACTTTTACATTAACAATGGAAAGAAATTACAGATGAGAATCAAAAACGATAAAACTATAATCTATAATTATTTTCTTCGAACTTTTTGCAATCAATAAAAAATGATATATTTCAGCTCAATTTAAAAATAATCGAACGACATATTATACTAAAAATCTTAAAATCAAATAACATTAAGGGAAAAAGAAGTAACAATGAAATAAGAAAATTTGAAATTAACACTATTTGCTTTAAAAATGGGCTAAATCTATTTGTACCCCACACTTTGCCTTTCTCACCCCCATCGTCTAAACACATAATATTACATCACTGTTAATGCTTTTCCCACCACAAAAAAATCCGGAACTACCCTTTATTTTATTCTTTTCAAAAACTAATACTTTTACATTTTTTTTTATGTTTTTTTTGAAAATGAAAATGAATACTTTTACATTAACAATGGAAAGAAATTACAGATGAGAATCAAAAACGATAAAACTATAATCTATAATTATTTTCTTCGAACTTTTTGCAATCAATAAAAAATGATATATTTCAGCTCAATTTAAAAATAATCGAACGACATATTATACTAAAAATCTTAAAATCAAATAACATTAAGGGAAAAAGAAGTAACAATGAAATAAGCAAATTTGAAATTAACACTATTTGCTTTAAAAATGGGCTAAATCTATTTGTACCCCACACTTTGCCTTTCTCACCCCCATCGTCTAAACACATAATATTACATCACTTTTAATGCTTTTCCCACCACAAAAAAATCCGGAACTACCCTTTATTTTATTCTTTTCAAAAACTAATACTTTTACATTTTTTTTATGTTTTTTTTGAAAATGAAAATGAATACTTTTACATTAACAATGGAAAGAAATTACAGATGAGAATCAAAAACGATAAAACTATAATCTATAATTATTTTCTTCGAACTTTTTGCAATCAATAAAAAATGATATATTTCAGCTCAATTTAAAAATAATCGAACGACATATTATACTAAAAATCTTAAAATCAAATAACATTAAGGGAAAAAGAAGTAACAATGAAATAAGCAAATTTGAAATTAACACTATTTGCTTTAAAAATGGGCTAAATCTATTTGTACCCCACACTTTGCCTTTCTCACCCCCATCGTCTAAACACATAATATTACATCACTGTTAATGCTTTTCCCACCACAAAAAAATCCGGAACTACCCTTTATTTTATTCTTTTCAAAAACTAATACTTTTACATTTTTTTTTTATGTTTTTTTTGAAAATGAAAATGAATACTTTTACATTAACAATGGAAAGAAATTACAGATGAGAATCAAAAACGATAAAACTATAATCTATAATTATTTTCTTCGAACTTTTTGCAATCAATAAAAAATGATATATTTCAACTCAATTTAAAAATAATCGAACGACATATTATACTAAAAATCTTAAAATCAAATAACATTAAGGGAAAAAGGAGTAACAATGAAATAAGCAAATTTGAAATTAACACTATTTGCTTTAAAAATGGGCTAAATCTATTTGTACCCCACACTTTGCCTTTCTCACCCCCATCGTCTAAACACATAATATTACATCACTGTTAATGCTTTTCCCACCACAAAAAAATCCGGAACTACGCTTTATTTTATTCTTTTCAAAAACTAATACTTTTACATTTTTTTTTTATGTTTTTTTTAAAATGAAAATGAATACTTTTACATTAACAATGGAAAGAAATTACAGATAAGAATCAAAAACGATAAAACTATAATCTATAATTATTTTCTTCGAACTTTTTGCAATCAATAAAAAATGATATATTTCAGCTCAATTTAAAAATAATCGAACGACATATTATACTAAAAATCTTAAAATCAAATAACATTAAGGGAAAAAGAAGTAACAATGAAATAAGCAAATTTGAAATTAACACTATTTGCTTTTAAAATGGGCTAAATCTATTTGTACCCCACACTTTGCCTTTCTCACCCCCATCATCTAAACACATAATATT